>JAUZNJ010098285.1:0-21531 GCA_034780135.1 Jordanella pulchra
AAGAAAGACAAATCAACTTTCTAAAGAAAAAGCATGTTGCTGCTGCATTCAGGAACAGTGGGGACTGGAAATGTCTAAAAACATAATCAGTATTTCTGTGACTGGTCTTCGCCTAAAATTTAGAGGACAAAATATGATCCTGACAGATTTGCACAGCACTTTAAGTCCATGTTGGAGATTTCCCCCAAAAAATTGAATCTGAAAAGTTTTTTGTTTTTTAACACAACTTATTTTTAGGTTTAATTTTATTTTCGAACATTTTTTTTTTATTCTCAAGGTTTCATTTTTTTAAAAATCTTTTTTAAGTTTTTATTTTTTTCTTTTGAACGTTTTTTTTTTTCACATTTGATTTTTTTTTTCTTTTATTTAACTTTATGGTCCCAATTTAGCTCCATAAAAGAAGCTCCAACATTAAAACACCTTAAAGCTAAAGTTGGCCAGTTATAGCAGCATCTGTGCGAAGCAGCGGACTGCAGGCTAGCTAACTTAGCAGATTGCCTAAATAATCATAAAATATCGCATAACAATGTTGTTAGTGGTGTTTCTTTGAATATTCCTCACAACTAACTTTAGCTTATGTTTATACTGTATTCTTCTCTAGGTCCCTTTATAAAAATGAACAAATTCAACAGATTAAATATTCATAATTGCACAAATTAAAACATTTTTGTATAAGCATCCAAAACACCTTTGATCAAAGTGACTGATTTAAAAAGTTGTATCAGCAGACCTAGATGGCCATTATTCTAGGAAATACTGAAATCTGATTCCAGAGATGCAAAGGAACTAATCACTGTGTGGCATGTTAAGGGTTTGAATGATTTTCTAAAACCATAAAGATGTTCAAACTTTCCTCTATATAAGAACACATTTGATTTTTTTTCTACAATTCGAGTGGTTCTACAGAACGAGCCAGAGATCAATTCAGATACATCGGCCTGCTGCCCTGCCTGTGTCTTTTCCCCACCCAGAATGTCCAAATCATCCTACCTCCTGCTTGTTAGCTGTGCCCTTTTTAACCTGTTGCTGCTGCTGTTGGTCGCTCAAGTGATTAAGAGCCTTGGCCACAGAGAGGGAGCTGCTCTTTATCCTTTGCTGAAGCTCCATGAGCTGCTGAAGCTGCTTCTGGTTTGGTATGAAGGTATCGTAGGTACCAGGGTTGCTGTCCTCCTGCCTTAGTGCTGCAGTGTACAAACAACATCTTTTACTGATCAGAGAAATTAAGAAAGAAAGCAATTAATCCATTAACCAAAGTAAGCTGCTGTTTAAAAAATGTATTTTTGTATCAGACACACAAAAAAAACAATAATAACGCTTTGACTCTTTATTTCTTTGAACGCATCTCATTAATGTACAGTTCTTCAAACTTAAAGATAGTATGATTGTGGTTGAAAATGACTACTGATCCGATGCTGGGTTACCCATCACTCACCTTGTTTAGATGTAAGTGAATAAACATCAGTCTCCCCTTGGGGTATTTTCTTCTTTTTAAAAACTAGATAAAACACAGAAGATGGAAAAAAAAAAGATGTAATAAATATTTTCATCCACAAGATGGAGCCATAAACTACACATCAAAGCAGTGTCTAAGGACAGAAAAACCTACACAATAATTAAATCTATTGACATATTTGCATCCAGTCTGTATAGGAAGGCATGAAGAAACAGGCAGTTACTTTGTTTGTCCTTCCTGGGTTGAATTATGCTCCATTAAATTACACTTTTGGTTTGCTCAGAATGAAAGACTACACTGTTCAGCTGTCATTTGCAATGAATCTGAAACTGTGTGACCAATGTTGGATAATGGTTTCACATCCACGCCCTGGAAGATGATCTAAGCCTACACAGAAAGGCTTCCTTTATAGGCAAAGGCAGAAGAAAAGCACTGTATAGTTTATATGGTCTAATTTTTCCATTTTAGACTTTAAATTTGAATAGAGGGAGACTCCGATTTACTCATGCATCCAGAAACTGGCCTCTCTCCTAATCCTGCACCAAGCCTCATCTCTCCTCTCCCATATCTCAGCTCAATCCTCATGTGGTTTGAAGCTGTGCTGTTTCAATATACCTCTCTTTTTCTCGTGTATGCTCTGGGGACAGGCGAGGACGGTGGAAAACATGTGTAATGACTTATTCTGGCTGACTTGGCCTTGGCCTGTCCAAGATTGGTTGCAGATGGTGGTAGCCCCAGTCTTTCTCTCTCTTTCTCTCTCTTTCCCTATTACTGAGAGGATGGTTTGGAGACAGCGAATCCTTCCAAACACTTATTTTCTTGTTTTGCTTTGTAAGCTCCATTGGGAACAGAAGTGGCTCAGCAAATGCATGCAAACTCAATAAAAAGAAAAAAAAGAAGCTGCATGAAAAGAGAGAGGTTGTTCACTTAGCGATAACTACCCATAGGTATGGGTTCAGCATGCAGGTGAGGATTAGGGACAGGTGTAATGTTATTAGTGGGAACAACAATAGATTTCTACGTGTATTTTTCATCTGCAAAGCAAGTCAAAGCTGTTTAATGATGCATAAGCCTTAATAATACCAGCCACTTCTGGATCTTTCGACTTCATAAAATATTCACGCAGCTGAAATTGAACAGTTAGAAAACATGTGGGCTCTCGATGCAGGCAAACGTGTCTTTGTGTAGCCTTGGTGTTGTTTGTTTGGCAACATGGAGCGACCACGCTCATGTGGTTTATGAAATCAAAACAAACCGTGTTGCACAAAAGGCTCTTCGCCCTGTTAGGCAGCACTCCAGTTACAATGGCGGCCTCTATTTTCCTCTATTTCCTCTATTCTGCATTATCTCCCCTCCACGCAGATTTCAGTCTTGTTTGCTCTCACAAATCATCCCTCGTTGCAGCTATAAGCCAATAAATCCCACAATTATGGATGTTACCTTGTGCGATGTATGATGTTCTGCTCTCTTTCAGCTGCATGCATTCAGGCCTGGGTGTAGGCGCTGGCGGTCGGTTAGCAAGGATCACGGTCTTCTCAGAGTTCAGGTTGGAGTTCAAGTCTTCATTTAACCCAAGTGGTGCATAAAGATCCTCGTCCTCACCATCAGACTGTGCTTGTTTTCCTAAAACAGTGATGCACAAAATCAGTGAGGAGAAAAATACATTTTTAAGTGGTTGGAAACAACCCTGCTGTCGTCATAGGTTTTAAGACAGATGATAGCAGCAATTCATTTCAGTTCAAGACTGTTCAAGGTGTTGCTAATTGCATTTGACCAGTGGTGTATGAAGTACTCAACTATACTTGAGTTAAAGTATTAACACTCATGGTCAAACCCTACTGAAATACAAGTAAAAGGTAGTTGCTCAAAAATCACCTCAAGTTAAAGTACTGAAGTACTCATCTTTGAAAATACTTAGTGTTCAAAAGTACAGATTAAAGTTTTTTAATATCAGTTCATTTCTGTACAATTTTCAGAGTAATTTTCCAGAACCTTTTAACTTTCAGAAATCACCTGATGTATTGACCCATAGAACCACTCTGCTACTAATTCTACACCACCTGTAAAGAACTTCAGCATAAAAATGCCACAGAAAAAAAATAAGGACAGCTATTTTTTATTTAAAAACACTCCAAAATACAAAACTGGAGGGTGTTGACTCTCCTCACACTTTCACTATGGAATAAAAGTATAATATTGGATCTATCGCCACAGAAAAGCTGTTTTGAGATCTCATCCTACTGAACAACTTGGCCAAATGACAAAAACTCATGTCTTAATAAAATGTATAAACTACAAATAATATCTGGTATGTTTTAGTTCTACTCCCTGGAAATAGTGACTTCCTCCTCAGCATGTCAAAGTTCTGTATATGGCTGCTAATGAACTACCATTTGACCCCAGGCGTCTTTGAAAAGAGAAATAACTAAAACATCCAAGATAACTGTTCTTAAGGATAAACTTTGTGTGACACATCGTGTCGCCTACTGTATTTCAAGAAAGTAAAACAGCAACAGAGGATTTCAAAGCTAAGCTGAGCCAAAAGGAACGAGTAACCACTCGCTTTCTAGAAATGTAGTGGGTAGAAAGTACAATATTTGACTTGGAAATGTAGTGGAGTGAAAGTTATAAAATCCCCCTCAAAAATTATTCAAGTCAAGTAAACATACTCAAACATACAAAAAGTACTTAAGTACTGTAATTAAGTAAATGTACTCCGTTACTCTCTACCACTGTACTTGACCATATAATCAGCCATTGTCAAGACATTTATTAAGCAAAACATTTTTGCCAATTGCTGATCTGGGGAATGTAGAGGTGTGTGCCTGGCCAGCAGCATAAATTACCATAGAAATGCAACCATTGCTGCCCATGAGTAAGCTGCCTCTAAACACTGCCAGGCTGAATCCGAACGCACCACAAGACTTTGGGACCATTGTCTGATGCTTGAGACAGAAGTGCAGATGTTTGGACAAATGCAAAATCAACACAAATCAACACCTCACACCAACATGGAGGTAAAGAGACAATGAATTTCTCTTGATTTACTGATGCAAGACCTAGGTACCTTGCATTCAGTTAGTCAAACTTCGCTTCATCCATATACCAAAGTATTCTTTAGAGATGCACTGATCCACTTTTTCCACCTCCGATACTGATACAGATACTTGAAATTTAGTATCGGTCGATACAGATCCAATACCGATAACAAAAACAGCACTGAATTATTACCTAACAAATAGTCTTTTGAGGAAGTCTTTTTTTTTTGGGTGTACACTGTTACATGGAAAATGTTAACTTATTTCCTTTTATTTACATCAAAGTTAGCTGCTGGTTTTGTACCTGTAAGGTTAGTTTCAGATAATTTCAGAACCTTGTAAAGACAATAGGAAATACTCACTTGCATTGTACATCATTTCATACACGCTGTTTTCCTCTCCTGAGCCAAGCATCTTCTGCAACGAAAAAGCAGCAGGAAAAAAGTCTTTAATGCTTTTAAAAGACATAAAAGGAGCAGTTTGTGTTGATTTAAATTCACAAAAGGCTGCTGTTCATGTCTTATATTGTAGCTCACATCTTGCCACACGGTGACAAAAGAATACTTTTTGTAGCTTTTCACACGTTGTCCTTTGAGATGTTTTGTTTTATTGCAGCATTTTCAGAGGCCAGTACAGTAGAGATGACTGTCCATAAAGCCGGCTGTGCATCTGACAGTAATGAAATATTCAGTGTTGTCATAACTATTGTGACATTAATATTTAAGGGATCACTCTTCTTTGTAGGACTTGTTATTTAAGGGATGTAACATTATGTTCAGGAGGCGTACTGTGATGCGCCCCCCCCTGGCTCACAGAAAGCATGTTTTTTTTTTGTCTTGTTTCCCCTTTTAACAATGGAGCAGTTCCAGAGTCGGCCTATTTGCTAATTGCATGCTGAGAGACAGACAGGGCTATGATCGGGCTAATTATGAAATCAGACAATCTTCCCCCTACAGTGCAAACATATAATTTAGGAAACAACTCAAGAATTGTAGATTGATTCCCAATGGCATCCAGAATTAGAACCAGATTATTATGAGTAATCATTAGGGTTTTTTGTTTTCCAGCTACTGGTGTGAATGTAAGCCTGTGAACAGATCGGATCCATCAATAACAGGAAAAAATACATAAAAAAACCCAAAAATGTTTTCTTACTAATATTTTTTAAAGTTAGAAAAATGAAAAAATCACCAGCCAGAATCTTTCTTTTGTCATTTATACATTTTCTGTTTAATAACAAATGGGCTTTAAAGGTCTGCAAAATTTATGAGACGCAGCTCACTTGGATCAAAATATCACCATCCAGCACACTGAGATCTGTCTGCAGTTTCCAAGCAACACAGCCAATCATGACTCCATTACAAGGCCGAGCTGTTCCTAGAACTGCAAATGAGCTATTGGCTACTATGAATGCATTAATTGACAGTTGAGATTCTTTGCAGGCCCAACAGGTTGAAGAAGCAGTGGGGGTGGGGGGGGGGATTATTTACCAACTGTTCCAATGCTGCATTTAAATGGTCTTCCTCAGAACGCCTCGGCAATTTCAAAGGAACTGGAGAGGTATTTATTTACTAACCGCAAATGCTAAATCATTTTACAGATGTCTAAGAACTATGGAGCCTTTGGCATTCCAGTCAAGTCTCGTTTCATTGCTTTGTTGCTGCAATGTGAGCAGACAAAGCTGAAGGCATTGATTTAAAACGGACAGGAGATGCTGATAACATCTAGGAGGAACAGGGGCAGAAATGTAAATGTAGTGTTTTTAAACTCACGTTGGTTTTAGCTTTTATTGGCAGCCTGCTGTTTGTGTGTTTATATTAAAATACACAGTGGTGCCAGTATAAACATATGCTCGATTAATGACAACCTGTGGGGAGTAGTACTAAACTCATTGCACAAATACAGAGACAGTTGTTCAGCAGGAAGATAAAATTGGAATCTTCATCAGAAAATAATCGTTAAAAAACAAATGTTTTATATCTAACAGAATAACTTACATGCACTGTGCTAAAATGTATACTTATCCTAATTATTTTTAGATATTGTTTTTCAAATGCATTATTACTAGTCATTTAGATTTTCTGACAAGAGTTTTGAAGGTTTTCTTTTGGACTTTGGATGCTGTTAATTTTTGTTCTGTTCTTGTACCCAACACTGTTTATCCTGCACCTGATTTGCCTAAGAAGGTGGCGAAGATCACAAAATGACATCAGGTATGAGATATTCTTGCAGTAGTAAGAAATTAGGGAAAAAAAAGGGATTTAATTGTTTGGACAGAAATAGTTTAACCTTATAGTTCACTTTTGGCAGTTCAAGCCCTTGCTAGCTTAGACCATGTAAGCTATTGTTAGCAATTCAAGCTGCTATTAGCAATGAAAGCTACTGTTTTACTGAAAGAAATAAGCTCAATTAACGCAGAAAATGTAACATTACCAGTACAAGCTGCTATTAGCAATACAAGATCCCTCAACTAACACAAGCTGGTACGAGTTATATAGCTAGTTTAATATAAAAGTAAGGAAAGATATTAGTAGCAACACAAGCAGCTATGTAAGGTATAGCAAAAAAAGTTACAGCACTAGGGCTAAAGGATGCTGTTCATAATATAATCTACTGTTAGCAGAAAGAACTGCAACAAAGGTATTTTTAATAATGTGTGATTTACGGGTAAAGATGAGAAAAGTATTAAGTATTATGTGTGCCTCTGCAAGTGCAAACCTGCATGGGGTAAAAAAAACAGATTATTTACAAGCTGTGGATTGTGGGCAACTGACTTTGACTGCCATTTTGTTAATTTGTTGTTGCATTCAGAATATTGTTGGCTATGGTTTCCGTTCTGTCTGTTTTCATATTCTTCTTGGGGTTTTTTTGTGTTTTTTTTTTTCCTTTTATATTCTATGAAATTTTACCCTAGATGTTTTGTTCTTTAGTGTTGATTAATGTCAACAAGATCTTGCTGTTTTAGTTTCTTCCTTTAGGTTTAGTTTCTCATTTATTTCATGCTGTTTTCCAGTAAATTCCAGTTCATTTCTCTTAGATCCCTGTTATTATCTTCCTTTGGTTTGGCAGTTTTCGGTGCATCAGCTTTCTGTATTAATTACTCCACCTTCCATTCTTTCTTCATTCCTTATGCCTCACCTGCATCTAGTGTCATTCTCCACTCTTCCCTCAGCATTTAAGCTATCTATTGGTTGTTGTTTTATGTTGGATCCTCTTGTTACACTTCCCATCGTATTTTTCTGGTTGTATTCTCCTCCATTGCTCCATTATTCTGTCTGTGTCCATTATCCATATCTTGTAGAATTTCTGTGGTTTTTATTAAATCCTCATAACGCACATTTCTCAATCCTGTCTGCACTTGGGGTTCTACTCTAAATCTATATTACTCAACATCTTTTGACTTGAAACTCATAAAAAATCCCTTAGTGTTAAATGTCATATTTCACATTCTGCTCACATTTTAAAACCTTGCAATTAAGCTCATTAGCATGCTAACATTTACTGAGTTGCTATGATGATCGAATGAATACAGATCAGCTTCAGTGGTATGTGTGGCACAACCTTTCAAGTTCTCATCTCATTATTTTTTCTTTAATGTAGCAAAAACAAATTAATCATCCAGTCTGTAGTTAAGCTATAATCTGAGTAAAGGGAACAGTTTCCTCAAACAGGATGATTATAATGACAGCCTTATTCAAATAATAAACAAATCTTTGGAGTTTGCCTGTCTGAACTGTCCTGCAAATGATCCTGCAAACACAGTATGCAAAATAAAGTCAGCAGACTTTACAAATCCCAATGGAAAGAGCAATACTAGGACAACTCATTTGGCTTTCCTGTATTAGGATGGGTGTACACACTGCAGAAAGAGAGCATATTGCACATAAATGGCTATTTGTTCTCTCTGCTGAGCTTACAGTTGGAAACTAATTTGTATTTATTGAGATTACAAAGGCAAAAAAAAAGCTCATGCCCTGTTGAAATGGCGCTCATAAATATATGACATGACGTTTGTTTTATGCCTGTAAGTCACCAAGCATCATCTTGCAGCACAAGAACACAAACATTATGAGTAAGAGCACTACATTGATTGTATTTATATCCGACCCCTGTTCTTCCTGAATAATTCAGCTCCCACCCCCACCAGTCGGAGCAGTTCACAGCTAATTAACAAAGAAGTGTGAAGCCATGGCCAGCAAGTGAATGTGACGCTGCGCCCGTGAGTGATTCAGCCTGAGAACGAGGCAGGGGACTGATCCATCTTGGATTTATTGACAGAGTGCTGTTTGGCTACCGAGCAAATCACTGACGCATCAAGGCCTGATTAATTGGAGGTTGGGGTAAAACGTAGCAGACTGGTTAATGAAAGTGCACAAGCTCAGCTCAAAACCAGGACCCTGGGAATGTATTTCCAATGTACATACAAGGATCGACCTCATGTACAATTGTGACTTTTGAGGTGAAATTTTAATTACCCTAACACTAGATGCATGCTTGTGCATGTTGAATCTGGTGTGCTACAACTATAGGCTTGTTAGGTCCCTGTGGAGAGACCTGTGTTTGACTCAATGCTCCCCTGGCAGCTCGTTCCAGGCTTACAGCAAGCTCTCACTGCAGCAGTCTGATCAAATCATCCTCAGTCTGCAGTCACTCTCAATTAACCGGGCTGCTGGGATGATAAGTACATCGCAACAGCTGTTAGGGTGTCTGAATTTCCCTTGAGGAAAGACTCTCCATATGTTGACTTGAGGCATGAGGGAAAGTCAAAAGATGCTGCTGCTAAGACTAAAGGAAATGAGTGATGAGAGCAGAGTATTTTATTTTTATGCATGCTGAGGGGATTAGGCATAGTGTTGTTGCAGGCAGAAAATAGATTTTGACAGCTGCATTTAAAAGATAATTGAGAAAGTGATATACAGTTACTGGGTGTTTTAGTAGGTTTAATGGGGTTCCAACTTGTTGATGCAAGTTGGAACCCCATAATGTTATCATACAGATTTAACAAGCTGTCTAAATCTCCCGTTCAACCGCATCCTAAAGATGCTCTATTATAAGTAACTGTGGATCTAACTCATTGCAAGGTTTAAGAAACAAGTTTAAAATGAAATTCACTTTTTTTTTTTACAGCTGAGGGCAACTGGGTGGACCAGATTTTTCTAGAGTAATGGGAGCAGAAGTCTAAAGGTTATTTTTGCTCTTGCATGGCACAGGCTGAGTGTAGTTTCTGTGGGGGCGTTTCATAAGAAAGCTTACAGACTGAACCTTCTTCAACTTGTGAAGATGCACATGACACGCTTTAGCTCACTTTGCCATCTCTTTATCCTCTCAGTTGTGCTCATTATAGATAAACGCCTCTTACTCAGACTCCTGGGAGCATTTCTGAGAGCACCACTGCATCTGTGGCTGTGAGATATCAAGAGCAAGTGGGGTCTTTTTTTTTTTTTTTGCTTCAGCTCTTATCATAAAATCTATCCTGCAACAGATAAAAGTTAAATAAAGATGCAAGTGTTGATGGAGTTACCAGTGTCTCCTCTAGCATGATGTGAAGCTCTTTATGGCCGTGACTCTTGGCAATCTCTGCAGGAGTCTGTCCGTGTCTATTGGTCATGCGCAGAGCACGTTCAGCACCAGGACACTGCAGAAGCAGGTCTGAGACACTCCTGAATCCATAGCGAGCAGCAAAGTGGAGGAGCGACGGCACGTCCCCATGGTGGACCTCTGCAGGGAACATTAAAACAGATGTGAGAAAACACTTTCAAATCCATCAAATGAACTTTTAAAGTAAGAATCCCAACATTTAGACACATGATTCAACTCTGCTTTTTACTGTTTAGTTTACTGTTCTTTGGAAAGCACTTACCAATGATGTAAAGCAATGTGGTCAATCTGACACGTCCAGGAGAGTCAAAGAAAGATTACTTGGAGGCACTTTATTGACCTGTTTGTCATGGCAACATCTCCCTGTGCCCTTTTTAACGGAGTAAAAGATCAATCCCACAAGCTGATGAAGCCATCAGTCTGCCACATAATGAGCTGAGAAATAATGGATTGCCTTTTTTTCCCCCTGATGGTGGATAATGTTCATCAGGCTAGAAGATTGTGTGTGCTCACTATGTGCTGTATTCTTATTTCATCCTTTTAAATTGGCTGACGCTGTTGTTTCTTGACCCATGTGTAACATTTAGTTTTATCATAGCTCAAATAATGTTTTCAGTAATAAATAGAATTTGATAAATGAAAGTATTATTGGTCGGATATGTATTCAGGGAGAGTAGAAGAAACTAAGGTCTGTTGGATCACCTTTCTAAACACGTTTTATGTAAAAAGATAAAAATAAAAAAGTGATTTGCTCTGGGAAATCCTGCTACAGTGAACACTCTTCAAATGCTCTTAAATAGGCCTCAGAATAGACCTAACCCTTTTTAATTATCTATTTTTGTACCAAAATCTTATATCATTCCTGATTTTTTTTCTTATTTTGCTCTTAAGGTCCCACACTTCTTATAGTATTTTGACATTGTATTGTCTTTTAGTAATTTTTTCTTTTGGTTTTGGCTGTTTTTTGTTATTTACTTATTTTGTTTACTAATTGTAAGAGTATTGCCTAAAATTTGTTTTGGACACTGATCTGATACTGAAGCTTCTAATTCAAAGGATGAACAAGAGTTGAGTCAACACAGTTATAAAGAAAAAATCAAGTATAGATGATCACTTAATCATACAATTCGTTTTAGTTTGACTGAAAATAGCCTACTTAATTAATCCTTAAGGAAAATCAAATGTCTTATCATAACTGTTAATGTTGAAGATATAACTAACTATTTGTACCTCATAGTGTAGGTATTTAACAAACATTCAAAACACTCCTGGATTAGCATGTTTTTTAAGAGTTAAAATCCACAAACTGGAGAAAAATACAATGTAGGAGGTTGTATTGCTTATGGTAACCGTCATAACCAATTGCAGCCTACACTGCTAACAGTAGCCTAAATGCTAATCTCAAACTGGGTAAAAGCGGTCTATTAACAGACACTCAGTTGCTAACAGTAGCCTGCATTGCTAGCAGTAACCTGTTTTGCTTCAAGTAGACTGCTAGGCTAACAGTAGCAATTTTTAATTCACCACTACAATTAAAACCTCAATAAAATAAAAAATAAAAGCAAAACTAAAGAAAAGATAGAAGTTGTCTAAAAAAGTAAAATCTGTTTTTTTTTTCTTTTGGTTCCTGAAAAACTAATTTCTCAATGTGAGTCAGATAAATTCTGACATTGTCATGTAATCTGATTGTGACGGCTGACTAAACAATGAAACACTGATTACTGCATTAATAACTCTGTACAATCTGTAACATAATCAACACCAGGTACTACACTCCTCCGTTGTGATGCTCTAAATTTTCCCTTGTTCGTTTATAGTGTTAAGTTAATTGTAGTGTATAATATGTAGTTAAATTGATATAGTAACTATTTGTTTTTTGGTAAGATAGTATATTTTAGGGATTCTTTTCATGTTGAAAGTCTGAATAAACTGTAAATCACTCTTTGTTTAGGCATTATGCTAACTAAGCTGTGGTGTTGCCATACCTCTTTCATGTGTTTTTTCAGTTTGCAGTCCCTGAAAACCTCCTGTGGGCATCAGCTCCAGCAGCATGGAGGACAACTTCTGATCCAACTTATCCACAGAACCAACCTGAAGAGCCTATAATGCAGATAAAGTTTAAAATGTACCTTTGAGTTATGGTTGCAAAAGTGAAATTCTCTATTAAAGGCTGACGTTTAAAACTCTCAGAATAAATCTTGAAATAGATGTACCAACTCAGAGAACAGAAGTGATATTGGAAATCCATTTAGAGAGACCATAAAAACGTCATGTTTAATTTGACCATACCAGCATCAAACTCTTGCCTCACTTTTGGTTTGTAAATGATCCCTCTGTCATCCCTTAGGTTTGCTGCTTCAGCAAAACTTACCTAATCAAATCAAGTGTTCATCACTGAAGGACAGATGGAACCTGCTTTCCATTCATTTCAGCAGACCACAGAGAAAAACTGCATATCAGACATATTTTTTTTTGTTGTTGTGTCTGTCTCAGGATGTAAATTAGAAGTTTTGCGACAATTTACCACACTTACAATTTATGTACAATTTGGATATAATTGCTCACCGATATGCACTGTCCCAAACAAATAATGAAAAAAGAAATTCTAATTAAATCTTTTTTTTTTTTTTTTGGTTTATTTATTTTCTTTGAGCTGCACATTTCCATCACAATAAATCAGCTATGAAGCAGAGGTGAAATAGCAAGATTAACTTTCCCCAATAAGAAATAAAAATGTCCTGCAAAAAGTCACAAAAACTGCATTCAAGTCATGGCATGAACAGGATAATTATTTACTAGAGGTATTTGAATATTTTTGGGAGAGATTTATTCAATGCAAAACATACCGTCTTTATTTTTTGTTTACAACAATAAAACAAACAAACTTGCAATTTAATATCTAACTTATTTACTGGGTTTGGAGTTAAGGTTGTTCTGTAATCAGTTTCAAATTCATTCATATAACTAAATCTTATATGTATACTTGCACTGTGAAATCGAAACCATTATTTCACCTCCAACTCTTAGTTTGTTCAGATACAAATCTTTTAAGGATCAGATCATGTCGAGAAATGGATACGTAAAAAACATCAGTATCAAACATTGTGGGAACAAAATAATCAAAACAACCCAATTTTAGGCTTTAAATAGGCAACGTGTAAAGATTTCTCTTGCTATGTTACACAAGTAACCAATTGTCAAAAAAAAAAAAACACAGCCAAGAACCCTTGATGTTTAGTATTGCTCCCAAAATTCCGTATGGAAAATGACTGTAAACTTTCTTCAGATAGCACCTCAGAAGGGTAAAGATTTGCTTTTAAAGCCAGAACTAAAGGCTCACTTCTTTATCCTGAATCTACGGGTTCACAATCATTCCCAAGACCCCATACAGAAGGTCTCTTCCTTTAACACTTTGACCCCCTGACTCCATTGATATCGCCCACATCAATTAAAACTATCAAAGCCCAACGATGTCCAGAGTTTTTAGCATCTTGTGGTGAAACTTCTGTGTGTATCATGTGACTAAAGTGACAGAAAAGAAACCATGGAGTGGCTCAAAGCTGTTCTTAGCTATATAATGCCAGCTATTGATCAATGTAATTGAGTAATTTTTGGTCATAGAAAATGCCTAGATGTTAGTTCTTAAGTTAAACACAAGTTATCTCATTTTTTTTCCAATGACTATATTAAAAATATATAGCTATGGTAGAAAATATATATGTCTTCCTGAAAAATAAAGGATTTACCTGAAACATGAACTCTACGGGATCTGCCACACTCGAGAGAAGACTGTTGAGTTCTTCAATTCTTGTGTAGTACTGCAGTTTCGAGCTGGTTAGGGATTTTCCACAACTGTAGAGAGTCACTCTAACATCTCCTGCAGGAAAGTCAGCTGTCGAAAAAACACAAAGGACTAATTAGAAGGAAAAAAAAAACATCTGGAAAAACAGAAACTCAGTCATATATTAATGATATATTTTTGTCTACCTGGTGTCTTGACACACAGGATCTGCTCACTCCAGCAAACAGGCTTCACTCTCACTATCCTACTCTCTGCCTTGAACTCAACCTCACACTTGCTGGCAGCCAAATTGTTTTTCAGGAGTACGAACACCTCAGAAGAGCTCTGCCAGACAAGTCAGTATAGGGGATTGCTGTGTTAGCTGGGCTTATGGCTACGTTCTGTATAAATGGATGTGTTGCCAGAGAAGTGTCTCTCACCCCACAGGGAACCCTCGAGGGAATGATAACAATGTTGGGTTTGACCCTGTCAGCTGCAGAGGACTGCATCACCTCACCTCTTGGCTCAGATTCAGGTGGTCTGTGGGCCAAGGGGTTCATATTTACTGCCTTGGCTGATGCACCTGTAAAGGATGGGTGAAGAATGTTATGCATCTCAAAGTATATTTTGATACCAGCACTCAGTTTGAAGCATTTCAGTCCTATTCACTTATGGCCTTTACACTTTTGAGAATTTTGTATGTATTGCTATTATTATCACATAGTTTTGTCCAGTAACAGAGGCATATAGCCAGTAGACAAAGGTATTTTCCCAAGTGTAACAAATACAATAAAACTGTTCAATTCATTCGATCTCTATTCTCCCATTCTGCAGTATATGTAAGTTTAGTCTCGAACTTTATGCTCTTTCTGTTTTCTCATCATAGTAGCTTTGTCTGGTCTCTTCCTGTTCACTGTGGCTCCATCCTGGAGAGAAAAGTCGGCTGGACTGCTGCCATCAACACCTGTGTTTATAGTTATTAGAGCTTGGCCTATTTTGCAGTGTTGTCCTGTTTCTCTAACTGGGACTATCTGGATGTGCTCTCTTTCATCCTCTGAGGGATGGGAGCTGGCTGGGAGCTCGTCTGCCTGGCTGTGTCTTTCTTGGACGCTCACACTGAGCCTGGTTCGGCTGGAGGTTTCTTCCTGTTAAAAGGGAGTTTTTCCTCTCCACTGTCATAACATGCATGCTTGGTGTGAGGGGTTACTGTGGAATTAATGAGTCAATGCAATCAGCTGGTTTTCTTTGTAAAGTGCCTTGAGATAACGTGTTGGGAATTGGCGCTATATAAATAAACTGAATTGAATTGAATTTGGCTTTTATTATGAAAAGCAAAGTTTTGACCAGACGTTTGCTCTATGAAAGCTCAGTGAGTTCTGGTTTCCTATTGTGTCCACACATTTTCAATTTACAGTTTCTGCTTCAGTTTATAGAGAAAAGGAGATTGATTTCTGAACAAACAACTCTGGATCATAACTTTTGAAGTTATGTTTTTTTCATGGACCACTGTTAAAAGTTTCCAGAGTTGCCAAATTTTTAATTACTCCTTCCAACATTTTTAAAATTTTCCTCATGGTATGAAAAACTGAATTTCATGTGTAATTTCCAGGTTTAAGGAAATAAATCATGCCTAATATTTCCTGTTAAACGTGATTTATAATTACAAAACATCTAACAAGCATATAATTATAGTTTCCATCACCTTCGCCATTGACTTTTAGTTTTTAAAAAAGAAAAATCAAAATCACATTTTACAAGGATTTATCTGACAGCAACCAGGCCTAAGTCCCAAGGCCATTTTTTCCTATCCTATACTAACATAGGAATAATTTACAAAAAAAGAAAAAGAAAAAATAAACATCAGTTAAAGCAATGAAAGTAATTACTTGTCTTCCAATAGGTTGAATCTCAACCCTTCACATTTTACTAAACTTGTATATATTGGAAAATGTTAATCTTAGTGTCCACACCAACTGCTATTAGTGCTACAAGGTTAAACAAAAAATGTTCTCCCCTGCATTTATTCAGGCGCCTCCAGTAGGTTTTGTGTGATTGGTTAAATAAGACAAGAAGCATCAAATTAGGAATGGTATTACCAGGTCAGGCCCAGGGCTTGAGCAACCTATGGGACTGCTTAGTGGCCTATGGCAACTAGGGGCCCCATGGGGCCAAAAGAACACTTGGTTTGGTATTTCCATTACCTAAGAGCATACTTGATATTTTATATTTTATTTTAATGATGAGTGTTTTTGTACGTTTTTACTCGCAGTAGCTGAGAGTTGATAGAATTTGTGACTAATGTTAGCATAACAATGTTAGGTCTTCAACTATTAGCATTATTATGTTTGACTGCCGCTTTCATTCTTCAAAAAAAAAAAAAAAATATATATATATATATATATATATAAATATATTTATATATATGTATATACGTGTGTGTGTGTATAAATATATGGGTTCACTGGAGTGTGACAGCGCTCTACTTTTAGCCTAACATTAAACAACCTTTCTGGCCTTGGGACAAGCTGCTCACAAAACACAGCATAAGTTGCATAAACAGTTACAACATTTAAGGATCTTAATGATTTACTCCAGCTAGTTTTCTTAGGGTTAAACTAAATACTCTTCCCGTATTGTAATAAAAAAAGAACACATCATCTAACCTGGAAAAAGCAGAACTACCCCTGAGTTAGAAAATAACTGTTCATGGACACCTAGTCTGAAACACTTTATCACTGCATTGGAGTGTTGTAGAGTGCTATTGAATTTGCATATCTTGCAATGAGTAATCAGTGAAGGCCACATTTGCATCGAATGTTCCTCCTAACACACCTGTTTAAACACAACCCACTCCTCTGTATTTGGATTTAAGAGAAACTGGGCAAGAATGGAGGGACTGAGGGAGCAGATGGGAACAAGATATTTTTAAAGCTTTCTCAAAGAGGCCAGTAAGAAAATCGTATTGATTTTCAGTTTCACAAAGCATCTTAAATATTTCATCATAGTTTACTCACTGATAAGAAAATAGTCAACAAGCGCCACATATCCTCTCATTACTCTATGTGTGGTGCTGTTTGGTTTGCATTCAAATAAAACACAGTGGTTTCTCTGTGGTATTTTAACACTTTGCCCCAGGCCAGAAGTGGTTGCCAGCATCATCTGATTATGTAATCCAAAAATGATTTTCAAGGTATAAAGGATGTTGTCATTTTTTCTTGTAAAAGGTCGTTTCTATTCCTCAAATATGATGCAGAATACAGCTGTTAGGATCCTCATTATGGTTCTGATAAAAAGGGAGAATATTTCCAAATTTCTTTATCCTAACTTTAAAGATTGATAATCAAGGAAACAGCAGCTTAGGAACCATACTTTTCATTCTTATGTTGTCTACCACAGCTGGTATATTTAGTTTTATTAGGTTTTAAGTTCATACTTCATTTTTGTAACACAACTTTATTTCCAGAACATTAATTTGGTCATAATTTAAAAACGTTAGGCATAATTTAGCTGCCTGGCCTGAAAATTCAACCCTCAATTAGATAAAATATTAAACCTTCTTTCCTGTTGTCAATCTGAAAACCACCAAGTAATATATAAAAGTGATCATCATCATTTATTTTGAAGCAATTGCCCTACCTTTTTTAATGATTTTTATCACACTGCCCACATACTCAGGAGGTTCTTGCTCAGAGGAGATTTGCAGGCATTCGTCACTGTTGATGGGCACCTGGTCCAGCAGTGGGGTCAGACTGTCCACCCCACAAAGCAGCACCACAACACAGGCTGAAGGACTCAGCACCCTAGACAGGAAAAAGCGTCTCATCTGGTGAAGACCCTCCAGCATTCCCTTGGAGAGGATCAGCAATTTGCAGGCGTAGCGGGAAAGCCTGGAAAAGTCATCTTTTTTGTTTGATACCGCTGTAATATTATAGCAGCAGATCTCATCTGCTGCAATTTGCCCAGTAAAGGCCGATTGAAGGTAGGTGGCCCACTGCTTTGCCTCGGTCTCATAGATGATGAGTAATTTTTCTGTTGGAACGCACAATAGTTTCCTTTTAATATTTAAGCAGCAAACCTCCAAATGTTCCACAATCTAATATAAACTATTAATCATCTTCATCATTTATTATGTGATGTTATTACATGAGAGAGTTTTAATGTTTAAAAAAAAAAAAATCCCCCTACCTGTGCGATTCATTTCTACAGAGTTGCTCCTGTTGGCTGGTCACACCTCACATGAACATCAAAACAGAAGGGCTATTGTCAGGAGCAGTTCAGATAAGAGGGTGTTTCCTGCTATGTTAAAATGAACTTTTTTTTTCCAACAGCATGGATCCTGATTAGCCACCATGTTCACACTCCGGAAAGGTTTTAACACGCTATTCACTTTCCTATTGATTTGTCAGGTCTGCAATGTTACGTCGTTTTATGTAATCGAACAGCACAACATAGCAAATAACTATGAAGTCAAAAGATGGTTAAATATGAAAAAAATTTGCGTTCTGCATTGATATTGAGCCACAGAACAGTGCAGTTTCTAGATAAGTTAACATAATATTCTGTGAGGGAGTAATGTAATGTAATGTGTTAATATTGCATTGAGAACACTAAGTTATAGCAAGACAACGTACACCCAAGGAGTCTCTGGAAATTCTGAGTTTTATATCTCAGGTGTAAGAATGTGTGGGAAAGCACTATTATTAGCCATGTACTCTGTAAATCTGCCCCCTCCTTTTTTTTAAGGAGTGTCATTGTCATGTTTCGGACTTTATAATGTTTGGGTATTTAGGTTTCCTGCATTTTGAGTTTTATTTAGCATAGTCTGTTACCATTTTATGTGTTCTTGTCACTTCCTGTGTCCCTGCTGTTCCTAAGTTTCTCTGTCTCCTGTTGGTGTTTAGTTTTTCTTATATCTAGTGTCTTGTTTGTTTATTGCCTATTAGTTTGTACTATAAAGCCCCAACACGTAGCGGTTTAAGGTATAGATGCAAACGAGAAATCTTTCACAAAACTTGAAAACTGAAGTTCTCTGATGTTCTTCATCCACCCAAACTGACCTTTTGCTATTTTGCTTAGAAGAACAGGCAAACATTTTTGTCTGCTGGTCTGAGAAGTTGGGAGCAACGTATCATAAGGTTGATCTTTAAAACATTGACGTAGGAGGGCTAAATATAAATGCCCATCTCACTTTTACACTACAACTATGCATCGACTATTATATAAAAATCATTCTAATTAAGTCAAAACATTAAGTCTAAATAAGTCAATTAAGAGAAAAAAAATATCTAGAAGTTTAAGGGGTCTAAATACGTACTTCTACAAGAGACTATACATTTGGTTAGAAAAATCCCACCAGCTTATTTTATAGCATGAAAATTTTAGTTTTGCTGCAACCGATTTGCTGTAGCTATTATTATTGTCATATCTTTGCAAGTAAAAAGAAAGTAAAGACCAGATAATCATAACTGGTTGAATAAAAGGGTACAGTTTGACAAAATGAGCTGCAGTATGATCAGTCAATTAAAAAAAATGGAAATTTAGTTGTGAGTTTTATTCTCACCTCACTTAGTTTGAATAATACAATGCTCAAGTAGCTAAAAAAGTTCAGAGTGAAACTTTAATATCCCACAGCCACAGCTCTTCTTGTTATTTTATCTTTGTCTCTATAAAGACTAAACAGGCGGGAGCCTATGCAAAGAGGAAAAATGACAAATAACAAAGGTGACTGCCTAGCAGACAACAGGTTACCAGGAAAATAAAGAGCCTGTATTTCAGTCCAGACCTGACTTTAATTAAGTCTGCGTCCAATAGAACCTGAGGCGTGTTACAACTAATGATCTGGTGAAAATTTCTCCAGTGCAAGCAGGAATAAAAAGGACGCATTGACCCAAACACGCACACATTCCCTCATTGAGGGGAAAGTATAACCCAGGGCTTCATTAACTGCTTCAGCACCTGAAAAACAACTGACTCATACCACACCAGTATCTTCCTAATACCATTTTGGCACCACTTATTCACAGAGTTATGAGAGAGAAAGCATAAATGTGAAAGGTGAGGGCTCCTTTATGCAAATGTCTGGTAGCACTAGTGGATCAAATCATCCCCATGCATGCACAGTCACAGTCATTTCCTCTATCACATTCTCATGGTGAAATCTTCAAGATTTGTGATGGGTTTTTGTTAGGCAGATCACTTTCTGTTTGGCACAAAGCTAGAGTATTGCAGCCCTCAAAAGTGGTAGCATAAAAACACATACATATGGAGT
The DNA here is from genome assembly GCA_034780135.1 of Jordanella pulchra. Classification (NCBI taxonomy): domain Eukaryota; kingdom Metazoa; phylum Chordata; class Actinopteri; order Cyprinodontiformes; family Cyprinodontidae; genus Jordanella; species Jordanella pulchra. Next base: position 20,139 of record JAUZNJ010098285.1, read on the forward strand.
GTTGTTGGTCCATGCAAGTTAGAGTGAAACTGCCAATGCTGCCCTGAGGATGGAGCCAGCACAAAAGATATGGAGGTATTTACATGTATAGTCATGTTTAAGGACCCATACAAAAGGAAAATATGGGGGGGGGGGTCATGCAATCGCCGCAATTTCAGTGAGCGCATTGACCAATGTCATGTTACATTATAAATGAAGAAAAGTGTTATTGTTGGGGTTTAGGACTTGTAAGAATCACATCCCCCAATTGCTGTTTTCCAGAGGAGCCATGAGAATCTGCTGAGCCGAACTGTGAAGCCGCTAGACCGCATCGTACGGCCTCCGTTGCCTGCTTGACGATGTCGTATGCCCTCCTGCCATCATCTTGTACCTCACTGCACCTAGGGGCAACAGCTAACGGTTAACTGCCGTGGAAGGCGCCCTATTCAAGGCCCCATTCAAGGCCCCATTCAAGGCTGTGAGTTACAAAAAATAAAGCTCTGGACAGTCGTTATTGCATGGGATTAATCCCAAATCTCTTCGAGAGCTGCCCACGGATTAACTGACTGGACCGAGGACTGGGTGTCTGAAACGGACCACACTGAACTGAAGGGCCCTTCCTTCCCACCGAGCCAAAAATCCCATTCATCCTTCCCCTCATGATGCGGTTCTGCTTGAAAACTTTCTGTTTTCAACTTTGATGGTGTCAAAGCAAAAGTGACCAACTGAATGCTACAGTGGACTGGCTAGAATCCTGCTGGGACCAGCTAATCTAAACCATTCTCTTTTAGCTTTATTACAATTAATGCATTTCTGAGCCATTATTCATTTTTCACTCTAAAACCAAATTAAACTTCACTCTTTTGACTGTATTTGATCTTTGTATCCATTCACATTGACCTACTGTTGTTTTTAAAGGACATTAAATGCGTTGAGCTTGAACTTTCCTTCCAGACTCTAGAAAGGTGTAACGATAAGGTAGGGCTAGGCGCCTGACTACGGCCAGTTATGTTAATATGGCAATCAGAAAAGAAGTTCGACTGAGGAGCCCGTGGGGGAATAAAACACTATCAGACCAAAAATATAATTAAGTTGTTGTATTTGAATATATTTAGACAGGTATTGGATAATAATGATATTTTTCCTTATAATTACAAACAATAAACACAGCAAAGAACAACAATAACAACAAATAAACAACCCCGATGAAACCCAAAAGTTATTGTCCTTGTTCAAGTCCGTGTCCTTTTTTCCTTTTATCTGTTGGTACTGTGATTAGTCCGTCACCAAACAATAGTCCATCAGGTTTTTGTTCATTCTCAAAAAAAAAAAAAATACAGAGTCCAGGAGGAAAAAAAAATGAGGTTCAGTTTAGACATATCCTACCGCAACAGCGGGGATCCAGGGATAGCTC
>JAUZNJ010098296.1:0-21531 GCA_034780135.1 Jordanella pulchra
GAACCAGAACCAGAACCTTGGACTTGTGTTGCATTAAATAAACTGTTTAACTTTTTCCCGTTGTCCCGTGTTGTGTTCTGCATGTGGGTTAGAGCCCTTAAGCCCATCATGACAGCAATAGCATTTTTACAGTTATGACTAAGACATTGTAAGGACCTTAGCAGATTAGCTGGGCCCACCTTTTATGAACAAAGATGAAAAAATGTAAAAAGACCTGGCCCTGGGTTTTAGCCTCCAGCTTTTATCCAGCTATGTTTTATCTGTGTATATGATGATATTAGACACTTCCTGAGCATATATTTGATTACTTTGTGGTGTGCAATTTTACCAGGAGGGGACTGATAGGTCATTCAAAACAAGGGTAAAACCAATTAATGATTATTAATTAAATGTTACATGATTATAACTGAAATCTGCATATTCACCATGGTTCTTTAGTCTTCTACCCAAGATTGGGCTTCTGGGTCTGCTGTTGAAATCCAGTCGTCTTTCATCACTCATCCTGGATTTTCTGTGGATCTCTGATCACCCGGTTCAGACTCTGAACCTGTTCTCAAGTCTGATCACGGATTCTCCCCTGGGTTGTTCCCAGACCTCTGATCTCCTGGCACGGACCGTGGTCCTGCTACTAACCCTGAAATCTGATCTCCACCTTTTGAATATCCTGTCTGTTTCTGCCAACACTGCTCTGAACCCCTGCCCTCATCTGGATCTACGAGGGATTGTCAAAGGAAACATCCTTCAGATCTACCTGGACGGTTTCTGCAAACCGTTGGGTCTCATAGGTGACGTCATATTCCAGCCTGCTTCTCCTACAATCCACCATACTTGTCCTCCAGCCCCACAGAGAAGTACTGGTTGCCGAACCTGATGTATCCACCCCGTCCTGTGGTACTTGCAAGTTTTAATAAACTGTTAAATTTTTTTTCCTGTTGTCTGGTTGAATTCTGGGTCCTCCGTTTATGGTCATTACAGTTTGGTAGTAACAGAGTAATATAATGTGCTACAAAGTACATTTTGGCATCGATATTACACTTAAAATGGTGGTCGACAGTCTTAGCTGAAAAAACTATGGCCAACAGCCCAAATGAAGAGGATGAGAAGACCATTTTTCTTTGGTGTTGTTTTATATCAGAAGAAGACAGTATTAAAACAACAGAAGAGGACACTTTTAAAACATAGAAGAAGAAGAAGAAGAAGATGGTTTTAAAAAACAATTTAAGAAAAAGGAGAAGAGGAATGGCTCGAAGTTGCTATAGTCCCACTATTTTGAATATGTCACCAAAATGGATAAGAACATCACAATACTTTATGCTGGCGAGCAGGCGAGAGAACTGTCTATGGCTAAAAATAATAAAAGTAACCTCAAGAAACACCCAGAGAGAGTGCACAGCAACTGTAGAGAGGCTACATGACCTGTTAATAGCAAGAATTAGGAAGATGATGGACGGAGCAAACTTAAAAAAAACAATAGTTAGATTTCTCCATACCAGAGGATAAGAGTTTATAACCCAGGACAGGTGAGAAGGCTGGTGCCTGAGTATGTCATGGAGGATATGCTACCTTTATCTACAGCTGAGTCGCCTGGCGTTTCAAAAGCTTGTCAGCAAAATCCCTGTTCAGTGACAAGGTAAAAACTAATCTTTAATGATGTAGTCCTGTTGTTAAGATATAAACAATTTTCCTTTGACAGTCCAATAATAGTATAAACTATTCTCATGTGTTATTTAATTGAAGTGTGACTTTTTTGTTCTAAAACATCTTATTTATATTTAATTATAAACAAGAAATTATTGCGAAAGTATTGCAGCTCACTTGTCCAACTACACAAACCCAAATAGTGCAGATTAGTTTTCAATGTTTTCAGATGTGTAGATCTTTCATATAATTTTTTTAAATTAATAATTAATAACAAACACCTTATATTCCATCATTGAACCTCTAGTTGCATTTAAAATTTCAATAACAGGAAAGTTTTCTAAAAATTATTTGATATGTTAAAACATAAAAATGCTGCATTAGTTACTTTGGCTAATAACAAGTTACTTTTAAAGAGCAGTCAGCGAGTTACTGTGTTCTTTTTTTTTTTTTTTTTTACAGCCCTATTGGCTCATTTTTCAGAAAGTAGGCTGACAGGAAAGGGGGTAATAGAGAGGGGGAGAGACATGCGGGAAAGGACCACAAGCCGGATTCAAACCTGGGTCGCCCACGTCGAGGACTAAGGCCTCCATACATGGGTCGTGCGCTCTAACCACTGCGCCACCTGCACGCCACTCTGCTACTTTTTTGAAGTCACTAGAAACTACAACTAATTACTATTTTAATAACTTATAGTAGCTTAGTTTATTTGCGTTTCACTGGTTTGATCAAGGCTTTTTAACTGAAATTTGTTTGAATGATTTTTGTTAATAAATTCTTATATTTTTAGAGGAAGTTATTGAGAATTTATGCCGTATGTATGCAGAGTTATCTGTTTGACCATGTTTTGAGCTCAAATCACCCTTCATTTGTTGTCATAACCAGCAGCCAGTCAGGCATGTGTTCACAATACAAATGAGTAATATGCTTGAAATGGAGTATCTTGATAAATGTCTTATGTATTTTCTCCCTTTAATCACAATGTTCAAAAGAGCAGAGTCTTGCACAAGAGGGTTTATCTCCAAACAGATCTGACCAGTTCTGATTGATGTAGAGCTGATCACAAAGAGAGTGAACACCACTTTTCATAAAAATGCATCTTAATGCGTGAACTTTTTTCCCCTACAGGAGAGAAACCATGCAAAAGAGGTATGGGACATGTTCTTTGAAATGATGAATTCAGGGAACTGGTAATATCCAAAACCAACAGTTGCATGTGAGATGAATCTGCAAGTCAACAGAGAATTCCCATCGATCAGGCTTGATGAAGTGAAACTACTCAGGTTAGGTTATTAATGCTGGTGGATAAAGTTCACGCTTGAACTTTATCAAAACCTGCCCAAACACCATTTATTATAGTTCAAACTCAGACTTTGAAATAAATCTCCCTCAATAAGGATTTCTTCAGACCAAAACAAGCAAAAGGGATTTGAAAAGTAGGCAATTATGTTGGAGTGATTATTGGAAAGCCAGAGCAGAAAGTGGGTCAACAGCTGTCCTTAAGTATAAACAGACCTTTGATTGGTGCTATAGATTACAAAATGTTCAATCCCTGCTAAGATTTAAAGCCTTGGCAGTGAGGTATCCTGCACAGAAGAATTAATACTCTACAGTATCTACAGTGTTTACATTTGTCACACATTCCTAGTATTATTAGCTTTTGTCAACATAAAATCTGGTGTTAAAACTCATAAACCTTTAAAGAGAAAGCATTGTTAAAGAACGCCCACTGCACTCAGCACAAGTGATGAGGAAAATCCCACTGATAGTACCTTATTAGTTCCCTTAAAGGGAAAAAAGGGCTCTCTACTTGGAATGGTTACTCTGTGTAATGTATTTATATTTAACTCTGACTGACCTGTAAACAGTAATTATGCAAGGTCCCTAAACACAAGATTCCTTTATACTATTAGGAGATGAAAAACTGAGACCAGCTTGGAGTCACTTTTTAAGGTCCAGGCTGTAGTTTGAAATATGAGCATGTAAACACATTTTCCATGACACCGCCATCTGTGTTTTAAGAAATGTATCAAAGTGCGCACATACTAAAGTATTGTGGTATAGAATGGTTTTGTTTTACTGAAGGGTTTCAGAAAGGAAATCTCTCACAGAGAGGGAATGCGAAGCATAAGTCTCACATCAGGATGAAGTTTAAGGGGAATGGATGTTAGAGCCTCACAGGCAGCAGCACAACCACAGACAATCCCACTGGGGAGAAAAGCCTTCTGGCACAAAGCTCTAAATGGACACAGTGAAGTTTTAAGCCTGTATATTTCAAACCTCAGAGAAATTCCTAAAAGACGAATTCTCATGCTCACCCTGGTACTTCTCTGGATGACCCTGAAATTGAGTTTTTTTTTACTTAATTACTTTCATCTGACAAAAGTTCTAACAAAAGGATTATGATATATGGTTCAGTCTCTAACAAAAAAAAAAACCTATTTCATGGATTTACATCTGGGCACGTATCATGTTTTGTGGTAACTGTGATGAACGGTGCTACAGCAAATGTCTAGATTTATTCTTGTACCTTTGGATATTGTCAGCTAGGGCAAAGCTGGGATTAATCTGAGCAACAACAAAGAGACCTATTCCTCTAGAGGAGCTAACGAGAACCACGGTTCAGGTGGTAGAATCCATGACATTAGTTCCATACTCAGGAAATCTGGCCTCCAAGAGTACCAAGATAGAAGTCATTGATAAGAGAAAGCTATAAGAAGTCATGTTTGCACATTTTCATGAGCGATTTAAAAGATACAACAGGCATGAAGAATGTTTAGTCAAATGAGACCTAAAATAAACCTTTTGGCTTACATTGTGTAACACCTCATCCTCATGCTGGAAGCATCTGACTATGGCGATCCTTTTTTTAGCAGGGATAAGAAATGTGTAAATTAAAACCAACATATTGTGTGGTTGGGTTCAGTTATAAAGGACATAAAACAATTCTAAGCAACCTTTCTCTGTTTTTAAACATCTATTTTAAAACAATGAGTAAGTAAAATGTGAGTTTTTTCCGAACATCTCTTAAATAATGTATGTACTGTAGAAAAAACAAAGTAATATAACACTTTCAAACATGTAGTATTGTTGTATAATTGTATAATATATTATAATTGTATAATTATACACCAATATGTATAATTGTTATTTTGAACAAGTAACACAACTTTAAAAGTCATTATCTGATTATTTTGTCTGTGAACCATTTGTCCATGGTTTAGTTGGTTTAGGTTCTTCGTTCTCCACAGACCTGGATCTAATTAGCAGTAGTTAGACCTGCACTGCATTCCTAATTGTCCCTCATTGTGTTGCTAGATGTCCTGCTTGGTGTCTTTGCCAAGTCTCTGTTTATTTAAAGTTAAGGTGAAACTATTAGTTTTTCTTCTCTTATTTGTTTAATGAAACTGATTTTTTAATAAATTGTGTAATTAAAGCTCTCTCAGATAAACTCACTATAATGTATGGCTGTTTGTGGCAGCGGCTTAGAGGCTTGTTGGCACAAGTGCTCCACTGCTGTATAAAAGCAGAGCTTAAAACTCATGAAAAATCTGAGCAATGGCTCTGAAAAGTCAAGATATCAATAAAGTTGCTGTGGGAATTAGTGCATGCAAAGTTTTATGAGTTTTAATTTTTCCTTAGAACAAAAAGAAAATAAGATTAGATTAGCAGATAACTATTTTTTTTACAGAGATATTAGTAATGAACATAACCCAGAGGATTCTTTAGATCACTTTTATGTGTTGTTGTATTTTTCTTTTTCTTTTGGCAAGCATATTTTATCTAATTTTGTTTTACTGGAATAGTTTTGTTGACTTGATAATGTGTCCAAAAAGATTACACTTTAAAATCATCAGAACACTTAAAAATGCTTTCCAGTAGCATAGTTATTTGACTTTTTTTTTATTTATCATCATCAGCTCTGGTAGCATAAAATGTTTTTATGACAAAATACAGTGTGTTGTTGTAGTATATATTGCTTTTGTGTTTTGAAACTATTATTTTGCTCAATTTGTCAATAAATATTTGCTGTTTCGTGTATATTTACCATAACAGCCAGGGATTAAGCCGCTATGCATGTGTACAATTGGTCAAGAAGCAGCAGCAATGGAGGCGAGGGGGGTTGGAACTCCCAGGGTGGTTGTGGAAAAAATAGTCCAAGATCAAATTTAAAAATGTGCAAGAAGATGTTTGATTCCAAAGGGGATAAAATGGAGTTGCACTGAGAAAACAGTGTGACCGTTGGAGGCCGCCAAAGCTGGAGCTAAAGCTCAGCTGATAAGTACATGTGTTTGCTAGTAGTACCAGTGGTGTTAATAATGCTTTTAAGCCCTATCCTCTAATCTGTTGGTTTTCTATGAGGCATTAAATCAGTGCCACAATCTGGCTTTCTGGTAGTTCAGAAGTACTGCCGCCTCATTGTAGTTCTATTTAGGCTCAAAAAGGACGATCAGAACATCAGGATGAAAACCTGGGGCATAATGCCTAACTATATCATAATCAACTGGATTTTAGTCTTTTTAGTATAGGCTTATAATGTGATTATATACTTGTAATCCCAAAGTTAATCAAAGGTAGATGAATGTCAGCCAAGATACAAACAGCAACCTGACAACACAGCAAAAGAAGAGAGGGACGCAGTGCAGACGTTACTTTTGCAGGGTTTTGATTTTTTTTAGAAAAATGAAATTTTTGATGAGTTTTTTCTGATTTTAAAATAATTTAAGGCAGGGGTCTCAAACTGGTTCCAGAAAGGGCTGTGTGGCTGCTGGTTTTCTTTCCACCCAAGCAGTAGCACACCAGACTCCATTCATCTCATCAAGTGAGTCTAGTCTTAACCTGATGACTTCAGAGCATTGAAAAACGGACTAAAATAAGACAGGGCAAGAGGAAATTGAAGGATGTTTATTTGTAATGCTTTTAATTTTACTATTACATGTTAAATTGCATAACTTTTTTTAGTACAAGGGCTGCACTTTGTCACAGTTTGTAGCACTGTTCCTTTGTAGCAAGAAGGTTTTAGGTTGAATTTCCGATCTGGGGTCTTTCTGCATGGAGTTTGCATGTTCTCCCTGTGCATGTGTTGGTTCTCTCTGGGGACTATGGCTTCCTCTCACAGTCCAAAAACATGACTTTTAGGTCAATTGGCATCTCTCAATTGCATGCGTGTGAAGGTTTGTATGACTCTGGGTGTGTTCAATGTCAGGGGCTCCATCTTCGAGTGCCATGAAAATAAGGCCTAGCAACGGTGACAGTTGACACACAAATCAGGCCAAGAATGGATGCCAAGGTAATTACTACTGTTCTGTTGCTAATTTCATTGTTGAGGAGCTTCAACAGCAGAACCATCGTCACACATATCAGATCTGTAGTTCACTGCACAGATATTGGAATCTGAGCTTAAATATCAGCCAAACTCATTAAAACCGTTATAGAATAAACACTTTCAAGAAACCAAACATTACCGCCGCATATCTGACTCGATAACCATTTAAAACATATATTTTCTTTAATTTCAGATGGAACTATTCACTTACTTTTATTATAATAAACTGCATTTACAATATCCACCACTGTTGGTTTCCATTTCCCCTTTCGTCCGAGCACAGAGCAGGACTGCTTTGACTCGCAATGAATCATGGGATATCCAAGGCTATGGAGGATACATGGGACCCATCTTTCAAAACGGGCAAAAAGAAGGCAGCCTTCTTTTCGCTGCGTGGGTCCCGTGTATCCTCCATAGCCTTGGATATCCCATGATTATGCGAGTCAAAGCAGTCCTGCTCTGTGCTCGGACGAAAACCCCCTTTTCCACACCAAATATCTTATAAATGTATTAAATATTAAAATAATTTTCTTACATTTAAAAAAAAATACCATAATTTGTTTTCTAATTTTTACTACTTTGTAGTTCAACTCCATACACTAATGGACACTTTTGTTTTAGTAAAGTCACTTTTTTGCTGTGACCTGGTGCCACAAAAAAATCTGAAGGAAGAAATATTTTTGAAGTACTATAAATGAAAGTAGGAGTTTTTGTCATTGTGAATATGTGAAAGATTAATCGACTTATTACCAAAAATTGGGCTAGATCTATCAAAATGTCTGCAGAAAAAATGTCCACACTTTGTTTTTCGATTAAAAAAAGCCCCATTATCAAGGAAAGCAGGAGTTTTTGGTTTGTTTGCTTTTTGCATGCCTCTAGGGTCACAAAGGTCAACAAATATTATTAGCCTAAAGGTTCATAATATTCAAATATTTTTAATAATGTTTTTTGTTTGGATAACTAAATCTCTATCATAATCCCTTTTAGCAGAACTTTTCCTCTGAAAGTCTTTAACCATAACAACATGTTTTTTCAATGAAGCAGCTGCTCTTCCTTTCACTCCTAAAAAAGTTGTTGATGAGAATGCCCCACTTGGTTTCTGTTTCAATCTGTTCCTTGCTGTAGTATTCATGTCTGAGAAATAAAATAAAATCATGACTGAGATGGCTTGGAAATTAATAAGATTTATTCAGAAATTATGCCTTAGAGATTGCGACACTATAACGGAAAAGGGATAAAGTTGGGATGACATTTCCAGTTAGTCATGTTTTCCAACAATGGTGGTTGTTTCTGCCCTTATTTGGAAATCGCTTCTCATAGTTTCCAGTAATGTTGGATACGAACAGGTTCTGTGGAATAAAGCATTACATGTTGGGAGTGTTAAAGGAGGAAATGAAAAAAGATTTTTGAAACAGCCCTAAGCATAAAAACAAACGTGTTATGACATGTTTTATTCTATTTCCCAAAACAAAACTTTGGTATCTTTTGCATTTAAAGAAATTTGTGATCTATAAACAGTTTTAAACTGAGAGACAAATTTCCTTGTGGTAAAGCTGCAGTAGTAAAGAAACTCAATTGAAACAGCTGTGATCATCTCCAAACGACAGACCCTCCCCAACAAGTGTTGATGTCACTGTTGAACTCACTGCCGGTTATGGGTTGTAAACAAACTAATCGCTTTTGGTAACTTTAAGATAAGCCTTCTGCTTTTCTCCTTCTTTCACCTCCTTCCAGCACTACTAGGCTAGCTCTTAGCTTCTTGTCAACTTTTTTTCCCTGTTCTTCTCACCTTTTTTTCATATGTCTTGCTGCTGCCTTCCTGGATCCTTTTTGCACCTGCTCAGTGAAATGGACTGATCCAATATAGTGGAGACTGAAGGAACATAATTAATGAGCACAAATAATTAATAACTCTATAACTATATAACTAACCATATGTGTATGAAGGGCTTTATGGGTCCCTCAGGAATTCGGTGCCCAAAGCAACTGCCTAGTTTTGTCAAATGCTAACTCAGCTCCTGATTGCTGCTAAGGTCGGCACTCTGTTCCTAAATATATTACTTTATTCCACTGACACCAAGTGTTCATTGCTACAATCACACTGCAGGCGTTACTCCTTGCTTTGTTTTGTGTGGTTGTTCACATTTCCAAATATATACAACTTGTATGTGATCTCTAATGTGGACCACATTCATACAACTTAACTGTCCTGTATGCACAGTAGAGGACGCAATGACATCACAAGCAGCCAGTTTGCTCTTTACATGGATGGTAGTGCTGGAGTGCATCTTTCATTTCATTTCCAACCAGAGCCTTTGCATGAGCTACCACCTTCTTTTTTTAGGAGAGTCAAAAATAAAGACTGCTCTCCAGATTATCATCCGCAATGGTTGTTTTTCTTCTTGCTTCTACATCAAAAGATGAGTAGGGACCTTTGTTAAGTAATAATGACGTTCAGGTCAGATGAATGCGACCGGGCAATTAAGACACAGGTCGCATTTGAAAAGATTAGATACGTATCTGATTCAGGAAATAGCCAAGTGGCCTGAGTCGTATTTAAAAAAGTAACATTTGTGTTGTTCAGACTGTCACGGAAATATCAGATACAGGTCGCATCTGGGCAAAAAAAATGGGATTTGGGTCATTCAGGCTGCAGTGTGAATGTGTGAACCCATCAGATGATGCTGCTCACGTGGCTCCAAGAATGGACATAAAAACGTCTTTACAAACATTTAATTAAAAGCCTGTCACTATGAGGACATAGAGGGTGTGCAAATTTGACTTTGGACTCATATGTGGCTCTTTAGGCCATCATTTAAGGTTAGGAATACTTTTACATATTAATAAAATAAAACTAAGCAGTGTTAAGAGAAAAAAAATAACATATATATATTTTTATATAAATACATTTTTGTTGATGATGCAAGGAATATTGGATTTTTTTACTCTGCCATTTGTTTGCAAAGATTTAGATAGTATTTCTTTATTTTTTGTAAACCTGGAAGCATTCCATCGAAAGAACATTTGCTCATTTTCATGTTTGAAAATGCAAATGCTTTTTTTTGTTGTTGTTTTTAAAACCTTCAAAATTGTGTTTCTTTAATTTCCCCACAAAGCAAGCAAACTTTATATACTAAGTATTTAAATAATGACTTGATCTGCATTTATTCAATAAATCCAGTTATTTATTTATTGTCAGGTATTTATTCAGTTTATTAATTAACATATTTATAATCAGCTAACATGCAGAGTCTGTTTCAATTGAAATGAATGAGTAGTTTTTCAGTTTTAGACCAACTCTGTAAAATAAAAGCAAATTGTGAAAGCAATCTATTGGTTTCTGTTTACTGCCTTTAAACTGATTCTGCTGGTTGTAATATACTCACACACAGTGATTAGTAATACAAAGTCGATGTCGCTGGTAGAGCAGAACTGTAGATGTTTGTTTCACCTCTGTCTCAAGGATCCACCATTTGATTCTGGCCTAAAAGCAGACCTGCTTGCTGTTTAATACATTTAATAAGTCATGTATTTGTACATACTAGTTATTTGTTTGCAAAGCAATCTTAAAACTATCCATACAAGGAAGGTATGTGGACATTCTTTTTTACTGACTGGGGTAGTTTGTTTCTGGGAGTGTCTTGTTTCTTTGCTTTCACATGTAACCATTTCTTTACTTTGACCTTCGTCACTGAAGCAAATTGATTTTCATTTTACAATGGCAGCTGTCAGAGAAAGTAATATATTAGACAGCGAGGGAGCAGCTATTTGTCTCTGTTATCAGACATGTAGAAAGCAAAGAGTGTCCCACATGGGCCTATCAGACAGAAGACATACTGGTGCACAAAGTTAACAATATTTATGACAAAAAGGTTTCAGAAAAGCATAATTAACTGTGAAATAATGTAAATAGGGTGACATAGCTGCACACAGATCTGAATGCCCTGCAGTATCAAAACTCTTCCACATTGATGAATAAATGTTGATGCTTTATAGAGACAGGAGTCTTTTTAAAGGCAGTACAATCATGAGCCAGGTCCTTCTCAGGGGAATATCTGACCTAATTTTTTCCCCCAAAAATCTGTATTTAAAGGCAGGATCCATCAAGAATATGATGTTTATTATCTTAGACTGTTCTTTGGCAACATCTGAACCTCTTACAAACAAAGTTATTCAAGCACATAATGGAGTAATTTTTTTTCTTGAAGTTCCTTTTAAAATAAATGACTTGCAGAAACATCTGTGGTATGAAGCTGCCATTATCCTCCTCCTCTGTGTTACCACCACTCCACCCTGCTCCTACAGCTCTTCTAGAATGGCTTGTACTTTGGTTGCCATTCCACAGGGTGTATATACATAGGCTCACATGTCTCCAAGCCACCAACTAAGGCAACCGCTGTCCCAGACTTCCCTGGGATAACCCTTCATGTGGCAACTACAAGAAGAGAGAGGCTGGTTTTGAAGAACCTATAAATAACTCCTTGACTTTTTCTAAAAAGAGAAGCAGCTATATCTGAGGTAAAATCTAGAGCCTGATTACATTTTCTAAAAGAAAAGGACACCATCATGGTGCAACTTGGGCACGATTTAATTAATCTAAAGTGAGTCTTTCAGATTGATGTGCAGAAAGAATTTAAAAACAAAAGTTTTAATATCTCCAGGGTAGAGATCGATCCATACAGGGTTCGTTTTACGGAAAATGTAGATACCAGTTATTTTAAAATTAGTCTAACCAATATCCAGTACGTCCTACCTATTGTTGGGAGTGATTGTTAAGCCAATATAGCTTTTTCTGTAAAGGGTGTGTGTGTGGATTAATTTATGGACCCAGTATCCGAGCCAGACAACAGAGAGTGGTTTTAACGGTTTATTCAAAGAATTTTGGGACAGGGACGGCAGCAGGAGTCAGCCACGGGAACCGGTTTGTCTGCAGGGAGATAATGAGTGAGTGTCCAGCACGGATGTCAGAATGTTTTCAGATTGAATAGAATGACTGACCTCAGGTAGGGAGAAAAGCCCAGAGAATGGGTCAGAACCGGGTAGGCAGATGGCTGAGAAAGTCCAATCCAAAATCCTGTGTCTGAATATTAGTCCATGCTAGGTTCAGAAACAGGGGCTCAGATGGCTAAGAAAACTCCAAGGAAAAATCCAGAATCATGCTCAGAGGCAGAAAAGGGTCAGAGGCCGACAGACACCAAAACAGATCCGGCTCAGATTAAATAAAAAAAACCTCAGGGACAATCCAGGTAATAACAGATAGGCAGAGCCAGAACAAACTGGAGAATAGGGAGACAAAATATCTGGCCCCAGCATCTGGTCTGAGTTAGGCTTTCAAAGGCAGAAGCACAGGTGGAGATAATTAGCGTTAATTAGGAGTAAAGGAGTCGAGCAGCAGAGCAGATGGAGATGATTAAGTAATCAGACCAGAGCTGGTGACCAGAACATGACATTTTCTCTTTAAATGATAAAAAATGACAAAATAAAAAAGTATATAACAGTTTTGATGATAATAATAATAAAATAATACATTTATTGAAGTTTAAGTCCTCCCTGCCAGTAAGTGGCGCACTCACTCTTACCTACTCTCGTTTAAACCTTATTTGTCTGCTGTTTGCTAAGTCACTACCAGTAGTGTCTCTGGTATTTAAAGTTTGGTAGGGCAAACAAACTCAACACCTACTTGCAGCAACTAATCATTCTGTGACCTAGCCTATGATTACCTTTAAATTAATATCATAAAAGTATCATATACAAACACAATAAATGACATATAATTAAATTCTAGCCAAAAATTAATACCAAAAAGGTTCATTCACTGGTGCTGCTCATTCCTTAAACTCAAAGGTTGCACATCGATTTTTCATCTGGTAAACTTTTCAATAACTCTTTTGTCAAAGTCCATTAATCCTTTTCAGAGTTAAAAATTTCCTCTTTGAATCAGCAGTGGTCATTGGTGTTGTGATAACAATTTTTAGCAATGAAACGGTCTTGGATAAGGCATCCAGCAGGTTATCATACATCTACTGCAGCAGAGACCGGGTATTTACTGCATGCAAATCTGAGTGACTGCAGAGTGATTTCCACAGTACGGCAGGCTACCTTCATGATGACAGCCATGTTTTCTTTTTCTTCTGTTTCAATGGTGCTGCCTTTCTTTTTTTCTCAATGCCATCTACTCTCTCTCTTAGTTGACCCACGCTGCCTGTAGAGCAGCTCATGGCCCATTTACCTGTAGCTGCATCTACATTTCTGTTTTGTAGTGTGTTACTTACTGAATGTTTACTTCACACTGTTTACTTCACAGTGTTGTTGGAACATTTGTTATTTTGATAAATCTGTTATTTTACCTTAATGAATATGCAGACATTATGCCAATCGTTGGAATATTTTCAGAGACTGATATGTAAACATAATTATTTACGACCCCTCAATGAGATTTTTCATTCTGAAACAAAATGTAGGCGAAGTTTCTGCATCTATTAGAACATTTAAAAGTTAGGTGGAAACTTGGATGTCAAACTATCTGCATCTATTTTAGCAAAAAGGAGTAATAAATGTACAATGGTAATACAGTAGCTCCATTTTGGAGCTTTAGTTTTAGAAAACCACCCAATGACCCCTTTATGGCACAACAATGCAATGTCTGGGTGCTCTGGAGCTGAACATGACTTGGAGAAGAGACAAACAAATTACTGTCGAAGAGCTGTTTCTTTTCTTCCTTCTATTCCTCAAAATGCTGTTTTTAGGTATTTGGGTAACTCAAACTAAAAACTTACATCCTGCAGCAGGTTCAGTTATTTTGCCCCTACCCTGAAAACTGGACATCGTGGACAGAAAGTTATTAAACAGCAATCCTACAGCCAGCAAGTCCATGTTTGTAAGAAAAAAACAGACAGACACAAATAGTTTGTTGAGATGTTTAAACTGATTAAAAAAAAGATCTAAACTTCATCAACTGCCAAAAAGACTGCTTACATAATCTACATTAAAATCATTTCCTTAAACACCCCATCACATAAATTTAGTAATAATCAGGTTTAAAAGCAATTACTGCTTCACAAATGCCTGATGAATTAACCTTTCTTAAAAAAAATCCTGAAGGGATTTCTCCGTCTCCATGCATCCTGCATGTGTCTCCTTCTGTAATCATCCCGGGTGTTCGCTATCAGCTTTTTCCACAGTACCACAGATGTTTCTGCCACCTCAGTACTTAACAAATATAGCATAACATAAGCTGAGCTATGACGTCCAAGCATTCCTCTTCTGCTGCTTTTATAGCTTCGTGTGTATAAATATTTAATGCATGTGTGCAAGGAGTCCACAGTGATGAATTACTGTACACACTAGCAACTAAAACTGCTGCTCCTGTCATTTGCTGTTTTATGAGTTTGTAAGGTGGTTTTATAAGCCACTGTAATGATTTAAGTAAAGTATTGTTGCTCTATAATCTAAAAAAATTCACTTTTTTAATTAAATATATATATATATATATATATATATATTTTTTTTTTTTTTTTAATCAATATCGCTTGAAACTGAGAATCAAACAAATAAAATAAATGCTGACAGCAACAGCCAAGCCTTTTTTTCTTTTAACTGAGCCTTCCAGGATACCATTTGTCCAATATGAAATCCCTTTTCCTGATGCTGCTTCAGTGTGAAATCTCAGCATCCTCTGGGAAAGATAGACAAAAGATGACAGTTCTAATTTGCATCTAATGATGCTTTTACATCCCAGTTACATAAATCCCTGTGTCCTCCATGTAACCCCTCCAAAGTTGGCTAAACAGAGATCACACCAGTGTTTGGCTATTACTGCTGTTACACAAGCCTTCTGTTTGGCAGGTACTGCTGAGAGGAACCCTGGGTCCAATTCAAACTTATCAAGATACTCTTACTGTCTTTATTAAATGAAATTTAAAGGCCACGGCTCACTGAATGAAGCCAGCCTCCCAGGGGAAAGGACTTAGCTAAGTCTCACGTATTACAGCATCTCCTCTCACCAACAAAAATTGTGAAAACGTGAGGTTACTGTGGCTGAGCTTTTATAATACTTTAATAAAAGAAGAGAGTCTGACTCTACTGTAAAGTGTAAAACCTAAACTTTTTCTAACTTATAAATAATATTGAAAATTCTTAGATTGGAAGTTTAAAATTGCATTGCACAGTATATAGTCTATCAATTTCCACATTTGATAAAGTTATTGCAAATTGCAGATGTTGTTTTTTTTATTTTATTTTGTTTTGTTGTTTTTTTTCATTCAGCCACTTTTTAATTGAAGTTTTTTAGGAAATGCTGAGGTTGACTTGCTGCTGATGGCCTTTGGATCCTGGTGCTGCTGAATAACCCAAGTGCACTAAAGTAAAGGCTTCACAGATTTAATTTATTTCAGTATATTTACAATACATTAATTAAAAAAAATCTTAAGGTATTTTACAAAAAAAAACTTATCTTAGAAAACATGTGTTCATACTCTAAGTTAACCATTAACAGTGTAATTTACAATCTGAGTCAGAAAACAATGCAGTAAAGTTCAATTCAGTTTCCAACTGGCTAAAGAAAGTTTCTATCAAAGTGTATCCGGATGACTGCATTGAGGCATTACTTTACTGACAGCTGGTCCTTCTCCAGGAGTAGAACTCAATGTTTCCTCAATTACAACAAGTTGTTTGGATCCCGAATAAGTCAATGAAAAGGCTGTTGATATAATTGCCTTTCTTTAAATGTAGGTAATATTAACCCTATGTGAAAGAACATACACCTTCCAAAAGGAGGAGTCTTTGTCTAGTCAGTCCACAGAATATTTCCCCAAAAGTCTCAGAGATCATCAAATGATTTCTTAGCAAATGTGAGATTAGAGTTGACTGTTGTCAGCAGCTTTATTTACGTTGGAATTCTCTCATGTTTATGAATTTTGCCCGGAGTCATTATTGTTGATCCATCAAATCTGACCTCAACTGATTTAAAAGAGGCCTTCAGTGCAATAGATGTGGTCTGGAGGCCTTGAAAATGGTTTTGCAGCCTTTTCAAGGTTGATAGATGAGAGTGTGTTTCTCATCTGTTCTTGGAAGTCATTAGTCCAACATGCTATTGTTGCTTTTTTCAGCTCTTCTATACAGCAGCCGTGGGATGCAAACGTGTAAATACATGATTTTAAAAGGTCCTGCAAACTCACAATTTAGGCAAACACACAAATACACACAACACATGGAAAATGATTCAAGTAGCAAAAGCAACTGCGAGTTAAGAAAAGCAAATTAGTTCAGCATAATAGAAGTGCTTAAGACCACTAGACGGAGTTTGTCATTGCGTCATATGAGACCAGAACATAGACAAAGTACAAATCAATATCTATGGACCAGATCCTTAGCAGGAACATTAACGGGATGTCAAACCAGAGGACAACTGTAGGACATAAAGCTAAGCTCAATTTTTCTTTTACTCTTTATTAAACACTTAGGCTATGTCCGAACATCTGCCCTAACCCCTAAAAGCCACAATTACTATATAGAGTGGGATTATATAGTGGACTTCATAGTGAACTCAGTTAACTGAGGACAGGTGATCAATACTTTTTTGCTCCCTGTTGGTTGTGTTACTCTTGCTCCCCGCATGGTGCCTGCATGGTACCTACCTTTGTGGTTTGTCCCACCAAAACAAATCCCATTATGTTTTGGGAGGAGAGCTCTTACAAAGCATTCTGGGATATATCTGCTCATCTAGTGACTATGGAGGCACGCTACTTTTCAAAGTGCATTGTGGGAGAGTTTGAGTCCACTACGTTTACATCCACTAGATATTCGGACACTCATCTAAAATGGCGTAGCCACTATACAGTGCTCTATATAGGGCTTAGGGCAGATGTTCGGACACAGATTTAATCTCCTTTATGCCTTTACCAAAGGTCTCATCCCCTATGAATTAATGAGTGGTTTGGAGCTCTTCCATCACACGGTCCAAATTTGCAGCTTTTCTTAAAGAGATATTATAGAGTATTGTAATGATACTGTAACCTATAGCCAAAACACAGAACAGTAGCACTCTTCTGCTTGTTCTTGTAGCTCATACTCGTACTTACCAAAGTGCTTACCTGGAGTTGCCAATGATGTGTGGGTTGAGCTGGATGCCAGGTACTTCTTAGTATCCAGAAAATCCATCTTAAATATAATGCTTTAATTGTTTGCTAGGTTGAAATGATTTAACATTGACATCACATTAGTAGGACAGCGCCAGAACTTCTGACTCAAAGTAAATTAAGGAAAATAGGCTTATAGATGGATCAGCACTGAACTACTGAGGTTGTCGTTCTGTTCATCAAACAATATTTTAGTCATAAAGGGTCGAACAAAAAAGGCTATTTAAAGATATTTTTCAGTAAAAACTTACATAATGTCTCTTTAACTTGCTGTTGTATTTGCTACTTGCAGAATCGTTTTCTTTGCACCATTCATGTATTTGCAGCAGGGTTTTGTGTTTGCAGCATATTTCCAATCTGATGCTCTCTTTTCTGTATTTGTACCTTTTATTAATTTGCAATTGTTATTCTTCGTCAGCATTTTCCTTTGCCTCTGCTTTGGTGTTTTTTAGTCTAAAATTTGAGTCTGCAGGACCTTTTAAATTTACTATCATCCTCGCATTGCTCAGCCACCATACTTTTAGCCCTCCATATGTGGTCTGGAGTTCCATTTAGAGTTCCATTTAGGTCATGGTGCTACCACTGATTAAACCTGAATGCGGCAAGTAAAACAAAGAATCTAATTATTCCACGTTAAATCTTAATTTAACAAGGGTTCAATCTATTTATCAGAGAATATGATTTGGACAATTTTTTTTATTGTAACAAAAATCTTTATTTTACGGTGTTACTTTAAATCACTTTAAATGTACTTTTTTAAATTTAAATCTCCTTAAATTTTACAGTGTTACGTTACATCGTGATTTAAAGTAACACTGTAGAAGTGAGTCACCAAAGAAATGCGGAGCAGGAAAAGCTCTATCTGTCAAACAATGTCACTCATAAGCATCCTAGTTGTACCACAATTAGTTGTTTGTTTTTTTTAGATTTGGTCACCTTTATGTAAAACATGCTAAATCATGGTATACAGTGCCTTAACTTACTTAAAGCAATCCTTATAAAAGGCATATTGTTCTTGTTATATTCTTAATTTTTTGTGCACGTAAAAACATTTCCCTTTATGCTCATAAAACATTCCTAAACTAACCGGAAAATTGTATAAATCCTGATTCTCCTAATTAGAAAACAATGTTAAGATGAAATTCCAGTACAGTCCAGTAGAAATATGAGTTATTGTGTGCATAAGACTGCCAAAAGTTGTGGGTATTTCTTGGTTCACACGTTGTGTAATGTTATTAGAATAGATTTGAGGACAACAAATAGAAGAAATTCTTTGGGTTTACCTGTGAAACCTCTGGCGGAAAACCAACCAATTGGTGAGCACAGTTAGGCCTAGATCAGGAACATTCCAGAGATTTTGATCAGCTGGACCCGTTTCAGCGGGTCGATGCAGAGTAGAATATTTTTCATGTTAGTGTTTGACAGAGTAAAAAACTAAGGACTGCAAACCTAAAGCACACTTTCTCTGCAGCATTACGTAAATAAATTTTACAATTTCCTGTTTTCTGCTTTCAAAGATTTAATTAACAGTAACACCATGAAGGTAAATGGCATCATGCAGTTTTTTCTTTACATTTTCATACCTTTTACTGTATGTCAAAGATGATGTTTAAGCAGTTCATGCTTTGTTCTGTTTGATCACCTGGTTTTAATCTGAGCAGGATGTTTCTAAGAAAGGGTATAAAACAAAAGAAATTTATTCCAGTCATGATATATGAAGGCTTAATTGTTTATTTGTTTTATTTTGTGACACTTTCAGGGGGATTTAGGTAACATGTTGAGTTACTTTTTATATACAGAATTTATATAACACTTGTTCATTTTAGAAGCTGAAGAAATATGTTAATTTGTTTAGTTTTATGCAACAACAACTTATTTTTTTGTACATGGTCATGCGCTAAAGCACTACACCAACGCCTCTGGTACATTATAAATCTTCACAAAGCATGTATTGAATAGTAACTTCATGTTATTCCTTCAGTTGGTTAAATTTGTGCAGATGTGAGCTCTCTTCTTGTTGAAAACTGATGCAATATTTACCTACATCTTAATCCTGCGCTGATCACACTCCAATTTAGCCATTTTCATCACACTAGACCAATGTTTAATTTTTTTCCTCTTCTGTGAAGGGGTTTCAGGTGCACTTGTGGATAGGGATGGGTACCGTTCACATTTAAGGAAACTGTCACTGTAAGGTGCAAAGAATAGATCTCGATTGTGACTTTTTTTAATCCAGTTGAACTTTCAGAATTAGCAAAACTGTAATGATTCTATGCGTTAGCTCTGGTCTGATAATCTGATCTTCTCCACCTGCTACTCTGATCAGCTACCCCTGCACACCTGCCTTTATAACCACTTCTCAGACCAGAGATTGACGCCAGATTATTTCGAGCCAATGGTGAGAGTATTCCAGCGTTTTTTCTGCCTGCCTGCCTGTTGTGACCTGTTTCCCTATTGGACCTTGCCTTACGCCTGTTTCCCTGTTGGAATTGTCCCTCTGCCTTTTGGTTTTGACCCCTGCCTCCTACTTACACAGATTCTGGATTACGGACTGAATATTCCTCGGACATCTGATCACCTGTTGCCGACCCCTGCTTGTTTAAAGACTCAGATTCTGGATCACCTTTATTATTTCTCAAGTCTTTTGATCTCCCGGTTCCGACCTTTACTCTGTCTTCCGACCTGACCACGAGAAAACCCTGTTCCCTAACAGAATTAGAGCGCTCTACTCGCCTGAGTGCGGCTTCCCTGCCCGACGGCTGCAATCTCCACAACCCGGTTCTCCATCGGTTCCTCTGGGCATCCTCCAGAAAAAAAAACTTCTGAGGCCAGTCGGCTCACATCTGATCAAACTTTCCGTTGTTCAGTGCTGGACATTCACTATTTCCGTCTCACTACAGATGTACCAACCGCTGTGGCCGATCCCCGCTGATGCTCCGGTTCCGAAAATTCTTACAAATAAACCGTTAAACCTTTTTCTCTCCTTGTCTTGCTTGAATTTTGGGTTCTCAGAAATCCCCTTTACAAAAACTCTGCCATCTCCGGAATATTGCAAAAATTATAAATATCCTGTCCAGGGGTGATGCTGAGAAACTGGTCCATGCAGTTGTTACTTCAAAGCTGAACTATGTAATTCTTTACTATCAGGAAGCCCACAAACTGTCCTCCTGTGGAATTTGGCCTGTTTTTCAGTGTTGTCCTGTTTCTCTTACTGTGACTATCTGGATGTGCTCTCCTTCATCCTCTGACATGGGAGCTGGCTTGGAGCTCATCTGCCTTGATGGGCCACCTGTGGAGTTGGATGACAGTTACCTTTTATATCTCTGCTTCTTTCTGTGTGTCTGATTCTGTCTTCTTAAATCCCAGTCGGCCTCAGCAGATGGCCATGCTCTCTGAGCCTGGTTTTTCTGGGAGTTTTCATCTCCACTGTTGCTACATGCATGTTTGGTGTGAGGGATTGCTGTGGAATCAGTGAGTCGATGCAATCAGCTGGTTTTCTTTAGATAGAAAACTTTTAACTAATCTGACAGTGATATGATTGAATTGTCTTGTTAAGTGTCTTTGAATGATATGCATTGTGAATTGGCGCTATATTAATAAACTGCATTGAATTGATTCTTTTTCAAAACCCCACCAAACCAGTGTTTAGTATTATAAATAAGTCAGAAAGCTCAAATTGCATATTTTTGATCTAACAGAAAAAACAGTAATCATATCTTGAATTAATTACAAGCTGCTTGTAGTTTCTAAATAATTGTTAAAATAAATTGTCATTGGTCCCTGTTGGCCCCTGTCTAGAAACGCCCATGCTCTGAACTGGTCCCAAACAAGTACTGATGTGTTTTTTCCCAATCATCGAATATTAATTTTCCCAATCAAACATCTTTATATTTTGTTGTTTTGTTTTTTTGTTTTTTTAATCAAGGTAACAAAATAACAAACATAACCTCCCCAAGCCAAACCATGTTATTCTGTTGTTATATGAAATCAACAATTGACAAACAGGGGCGGATCTATGGGGATAGGTGGGCAATAGCCACCCTTAAAATAATCCTAACACGTAGAATGTCCTACCATGACATTTTTTTAAGTTAGTATATTAACCAAAAAAACAACAATATACTACAATTAAAGAGGACTAATACAGAATTCAATGATGTTATATGGAGTAGAGTTTGTCTCTAGATTTAAAACTCTTCTATGTAATCAAAAATAAAGATCAACCGCTCAGTTTAATGTATTTATTATGTAAAACTAGAATATATTATGCAGACCAGAACCAGAATATATTATGTAGAACCGCACCGATGTATAAATATGTTTGTAGCTTTATTACTAAGGGCCTCATAATAATCATGTCATGTTGGGTTAAGGGAGCGCTAACCCAAATGCAGAACACCACACGGAGACTGGGAAAAAGTTAAGAAGTTT
>JAUZNJ010098307.1:0-21530 GCA_034780135.1 Jordanella pulchra
TTTGGATTTTCATTTGTTGCCACTTCAAATCATCAAAATTAAATGAAATAAACATTTGAATGCATCAGTCTGTGTGCCATGAATAAATATAATGTACAAGTTACACCTTTTGAATGCATTTACTGAAATAAATCTAGTTTTTCATGGTATTCTAATTTTATGACCAGCACCTGTATACACACAATTGTTTAGAAAGTGTTTCCCCATCTGGCGTGCAAGAGAAGACTGGTGTTGATACTTCTTTTAAGGAACTAAAATCTCTCTAACATTCAATGATTGTGGCTGGCAAAGAACACATTTTGTAAATGAAAATTTTACAAAAACTCAATCCAAATATAACACTTAAAAAAATTTTGCTTTTCAATTTCTGTTCATATTTGGTTTTTGATTTTTTTTTTTAGATTTCTGTTTGGCAGATTGAGTTTTACAAATTAAATTCTTTTAAAATAAATAAATTAATTCTCTTCACTTCAAAACCAATACGACCGCTAACTCTTGACAAATAAAATGTTGGAGCTAATGTCCAGCAGACCTGGAAAGCTGCCCTCAGAAGTGAAGAGAATGTGATCTGTAAAGTGAAATCTCAAAAAGAGAAATTTAAAAAAACAACAAAAAAATACAAAAAAAATCATTAGAATAAAAAAATAAGAAAACAAATAAAATGTTTGAAAACAATAAAAGAAAACATCAAAGCTACTCTCAAAACTTTTTTTTAATAAAAGTGTTTCAAAGCTTCAACCCTGGATATTGTTTTTTTCAAATTTCCATTTACAACACTCTTCGCTTGCAACAATAATAGAACAAAATTTACTCCATACAAGTAGCTCACACGTCTCAATTAATCAACCAGCCGAGAAATATTTTGAAAAATCTTTACCAGAACTGCCACCATTTTTTTTTTTACTTTTTGACACCAAAACATTTGGCTGTGACTTCATACAGAAATTGAAATGCTTCCAATTCATACATTTGGATACAACATAGAGACATTTATTTCTTGTTTCAATACCAAAACAACATGATTCTCCCACCACCATCAACCCCAGAGAAGCAGCATTGTTCATTAGTAACTAAAAATGGACAACAAACTAAAAAAATATCAGATTAAATCCTGTGATCTGTCCGTCTTTAACCTGCAGTACTTTCATCGCAAACACCCAGCCAGTAAAGTAAAAATGCACAAGTGAGTGGGTGGGTGTGTGCGCCTCTGTGTGAAAATAGCTTTCGTAACAAAAAATTGACAAAAGAAGCATAAGTAATCTGTCCAGTGGAAAACAACAGGCCTCAGAAGTTTCACTCCTCTTCTGTCCGCCTGTTTCCTATCACAGACGCCATAAATCCTCGAGGGAAGAAAAAAAAGCTAATAACCACAGAGGGCGGTGGTGTACTTCTTGGCTGGGTCACAGTTTTGAAAAGGCAAAGGGGGTGAAATCGTAGAGGAGAGTCCTCCTCCGACGGTGATGGTTGTACTCTGAGTGGACCTTCTGGATCCACACAATGATGAAGCTGTTTGTAACCAAATGACTTAATCCATACAAAACAGAGGGAGAAAGAAAGATTAAACCAAAATAGTAAC
The DNA here is from genome assembly GCA_034780135.1 of Jordanella pulchra. Classification (NCBI taxonomy): domain Eukaryota; kingdom Metazoa; phylum Chordata; class Actinopteri; order Cyprinodontiformes; family Cyprinodontidae; genus Jordanella; species Jordanella pulchra. Next base: position 1,577 of record JAUZNJ010098307.1, read on the forward strand.
ATCATTCCTGTGTTCTTCAACTTTGTTCTTGGTCACATTTTAAGTTCCATATATTTATTTTCATATATATTTATATATATATATATTTATATATTCTTTTTACAGTTAAAAACATCATGGATTTGACAGACTATTTGGTTTCTTTTTGTCTAAGTAGTGTTTATTTGTTTTGTAGATGAAAGCATGAAGATTTTTTTCTTTTTTTCTTTGTCCGTCTGTGGGAAAAATGTGACCACTCAGTGTTTGTACACTTGTATCCATACAGTATGCATATCATTAGGATTTCCCATGATGTGTTTCTTTTTTTTTGACATGTTTCATTCAAATATCACAGGTATAGAACACCAGAGTCTGCCAAACAGTGCCAAACCAGAAAGTGCATGTCCTGGATTGAGTCGTCTCATTGGTTGTTTCTGGCGGAGTCTCTGTGGGACAGGCTCAGGGTGAGTAGCTGGGTCTGTGTAGGTCCACTGCCGCCGGGTCCCCCAGTGTTTACCCCGTTAGGGTTCAGGAAGCACACTGTTTCTCTGGCCTCTACCGTCGCGCCTGTTGATCCGCCTCCGACGATCCCAGCCTCTTCCTGCTTCCTGTTTGCGAGCGCCAACGCTCTGAGCTGCTCCTGCGCCTCCTCCAGAAGCAATGCCACCGTGTCCCGCTGCTGCCCAACGGAGGAGGAGCAGGAGGAGGAGAACAGCCTCACTTGCGGCATCTTGTCCCTGCCGTCTTCCTTGCAGGTTGTTGACATCTCTGTGGTTTCCGGGCTGGTTTGCATACAGGACACCTCGTTGTCGTGGTGACTCTGGACGGAGGGAATGATGGGGATGGAGCAGGAGCGAAGCGGGGGAGGAGGGGAGAGGCTGTGACGATGGCCGGGCCTCCTCAAGCTGTGATTGCTTTGCGGAGCAGAACCCACGTCTTGGCGGTTACCCCAAGACAGTGCCGATGGCGTCTCCTTGGAAACAGGAGTTTGCATATGTACAAAGGCATCTTGCTTGGTGTCACAGCCCTGGTTCTCCTCCTGGGTGTGGACTCTGAATGAAAGGAGACACAGGCAGAGGAGAAGTACAGAGAAAAAGGTTATTCATCTGGTAAAACCTCCCAGCCTTCACTTGGGGAGGGGGAATCTTTGTCTAAGTCTGTTTTCGACTCAACTGCCTTTTCAGACTCCCACGTGGAAACTGACTGAATACAGCTTTCCGCCCTCTGCCATCGAACAGACTGAAACCAAGGATGGATGTAGGGGGGGAAGAAGAGGAGGCTGACATCTTTCTTCCATCTCCTTTTATCCAAATCAACACACACACATTCATGTCTTTCTATATGTAGTGAGGACCCTCTGTTGACTTCCAGTGATTTTAAGACATTTTAAACCCTGAAAATAACATCAAACCTAACAGTAAAAATGGCAGGAGGGACTATTGAGTAAGTTAATTCCATTACTGTTCCATACTTCCATTAAACCCAATAAAAAAAATGATATCCAAAAATGAAACTTAGATAAACCTCTTAATCAAAAAAGACTGTTATTTATTTCTTTTTCAAAAATTGATTCAATATTTTCTATATGGATTTTCTTGAGTTGAATTGTTTTCTGTTTTAATTTTCTTAAATTTAACTTATTTTTTACACAGTTTGACAAACTGCAATCTTTTTAAGCTGTGTTTTACGGATCACACTCTCTTCGCTTCAAACCCGATAAACACGCTCTATTGATGCCCACATCGACTATTCAGACCAATAAAAATGAGACTTTGCTCCTTCAGAGGAAGGTCCGCCCCCAGAAGCGAAGGGAATAAGTTTCAATTCCACTGATAGGAAGAGTCAAACTGGGAACAAGGGGATGTGCTAAATCAGAAAGAATGATATTAAAACATGTTTGGCTGCATTTACCAGGAACAGTTCAGTCGGACGTAGGATTCTATGGAGTTCATTTCTTTTCACTTATTGCTACGGAGCACAGAACATGTTTTATAAATGGAAGTTTGAAAAGAAAAATGCAACAAAACTTTGAAAAACGTTTTAATCAAAAAATGTTTTGATTTGCAGAGAAACTTTGCTTTGTTATTTAATTTTATTTAACCACATTTTCTTTTTAAAATAAAACTTCCCTTTATCCTTCTGGAAGTTTCTTTTTTTCATTTTGTTTTTCACATGACTTTTTCAAAGATCTGCAGACCCGAGCGCTTCCGTCTGGAGCAGAACGAGATCCGCCTTCTGAGGCGGCCACCATAGTTGATGAAAATGTAACAGCGCAGGATGCCTGGTGCATGATGGGAAAACTCCCTACAGTAACCGGTGAACGGACAGGTGATTGGATCTAAGTTTATGAATAAAGCACCACTATTTGCTCCCTGCACCCTGTCCATTCGTCTCTATGTTTTTTCTAAACATTCATAAATACAAACTTGGACCTTTAATCACTGCCATATTTATTCCAGGTTTTTGGTCATGATAGGCTCAATCTGATAAACTGAAATAATAAAGAAAATCAAGAGAAAAAAAGTAACACTTAAAATATACAAAACATTGTATTTTTTCACATTTCTGTTTAAAAAGGATGTTTTTTGTTTGGAACAATTTGGAAAAGAATTTAACTCCGTATGATCCTTTATTTTTCTCAGTATTAAAATCTCATCACATAATTTGCATATCTTGCAAATGTAGGACAGGCTCTGAAGCTTTTCTAAGCAGCAGCCCATTCAGTTTCATTTACCAGAACATGAGTGCCTCAACCATATTAATGAGTTCACATACTGTACCTTCTTTACTTGAGTTAATGTATCTCATTATCTTTAGTAAATGGACATTTATTTTCTCCAGGTGAGATAAAGTAACCAACTGTAATGGAAGAAATCCACCTTATTTGCTTTAGATAATGGGATAATTCTTCAGGATAAAAGACCAGTTTAATTAATCACATAAATACTATTGTAAGGATAATTTAATTCTTTGTAAAGAAGGAGATTTTGCTTAAGAAAATCAAATAAAGTTGTGTTTCACTGTCATTATACGATTAGACAGATTTTATTCTTTCTCTAGATCAGTGGTTTGTAACCTTTAAAATCCAAAAAGCCATTTTGTATCAAATCCAGCTCAATAAAGGTCATTTAGAAGCGCAAACATCAAATTACGTTTTCATAAAACACATCTTTTATTTCTGTCAAATATCTGCATCTGGAAATCTTCTGGTTTTCAGAAAGAGGAAACACATAAAAAAATAAACAGTTTCCAACTTACTGGGAAGAAAGATTGATCTCAAAAATATTTCTGGTTCTTAAAAATTTCATTCTGCTGTGAAAATTAAAATAAAGTCGTCCTTAAAAAGAACTTGTAAAGCTTCCAAGACTGGAATTTATGAATAAGGCAAGTTTACTTCTACACAGCAGAAAATGAGGTGCAGTACAGGTAATTAAATGTTTCTTGAACTGAGTGTATATTCCCCTGATTTAAGGAAAGTCAAACAGTTTCCCCAAAGAATAAGATGATATATGTTTACAATCAGAAAACAAACAACTCCACTATCTAATTTCAAGAGCATAATATCTAATTTATCTAAATTTAAGAAGAAAAAATCTTTTTCCACTGTCAGACCATCTTATTTACCTACTGAAGAATAAATGCACTTATTATAAGACATAGTTTAACTTTTTTTCGGATCAGTTTTATAAGACAGCTCAATGTGGTGAACAAGAGAAACAAAAAATAAGAAAAGCACATTGCAGTGGAACAGAGGAAATGCAAACATTTAGTAAAAGAACAAAAGGGGATAATTTAAAAAGAAATGATTATAAGACAAGCAAAGATCAAATGATGGATATAAAGGTTGGACTGAAAACTTGACATGTTACACTAAGTTTATTTGGTTCTTTATCGTTTGAGGTCACTGTTAGGAGCCACTGCAACAGGTCCAGACAGCCCCTCGTGTGCCGCAGCTTTAGGATGAAATGAAAAGTTTAAGGAGAGATGCCATTAAGTGATGAAGCCGCTCGCTAAAGAAAAGGTAACACCATGAATTACTTCCTTATCCCCACAGAACCTGCTTTGTTACCTTGAGATAATTAAACAAGTTACTTGTGATTTGTAAGATAACAGAAATAAATGCAAAGCAAGTCCCAGGGGTGCCGGGGAGTTTGAGCCATTCATCCTGCTCAGCCTCCATCCTTTTATCAGTTTCAGTACCAGTTCGACTTCAGCTTTTTTTACCTTCCTAAATCCCTGCTGCCACAAGGACCCGCAGGCAAACCTCTCATCTGTGCTCCGTATCTCGGTTTTGATCTGGCTCCACTGACTCCTGGCTTAATCTCTTTCTAAGACCTACCACTTCCTGCACTGTTATCAATGTTTAAATCCAGTGTTAATCTGCAGGAAAGCATCATTATCTGTTGCTAATCATTCATAATATTCCCTTAAAGAATGAAGGCTACTCTGTCATGTCATGTAATCAACTTCACCAATTCTCCTCCACTTGAATCCTCCTTTCCATTTCCTGTTCATAAATTAGCGGTGGGTTAAGAAAGAGCATTTTTTAAACTTTTCGGGAAAAATCATCTCAGCCAAGTATTTTTCTTCATTTTTCTCCAGTTCAGAAATATGAAAACACTTCTAAAAAAAGAATAGAAGAGATTTGTGAAGCCCACAGAGAGGATCCTGCAAAAGTGGATGATGTGAGGAGGCTAAATCGCAAGATAACATTCACAGACAAATCTCCCTTTTGATGTGCTGAAACATAATCAGATTGTAAAAATCTATGAACAGCGGTTCAAATATAGACTCTGGGGCAAAGCTGGAGCAGCTGGAGGGAGAAAAAAGCACGGAGATTGTGTGCAAATGAGGAAAGATAAGTGACCAGGCTTTTATCTTAAATGGGAGCTCATTACAGAAGTGCTTTTTTATTCATCACCAGAGCAAACGATTATTTCTTGATGCATTGGGTAAATGATGATGAGTTTGTGTGAAATAAAATAACAAAACAAACTAATTCATGTGAAGCAAACATGCATTCAGCCTCCTTTTCTTCTGCAACCACAGAGATATTTTAGAGGACGGAGGAGAACAAACAGCATCTTATGATGAAGGAAACAGGAAGCTCTTCATCAAAATAAGATTGTTTGCTTTAAAGTATATCTTCCATCCATCATCCAAACGTGGAGAGGCTGGGGGACAACTGCAAAGCTATGGAGTGAATTTTGTTCCATTAGTTTGCTGTTTAGCCTTTGTTATATTTTATGAGATGCAGAAGCAAAAAGCCGGCTGTTTGAGAGCCTTCATCTAGTGTAGCTAAAACATGTTTCTATTGTTTCACAGGTTTAAATATTCTTATTTTTCTTCAATAAAAAGGTTAAAACTTTCAAGGTGTGTTTTGATTTCATAACAACTTCTATCAAGCAAATGTCAGTATGATTAAAAACGAGCATGTCAGTATTTTTAGAGATCGGTTATTAGCCAGAAATATGCACCTCTAAAACTGTGATCCTATTTCAAAACAACTGAAGCTAAACGTTCAACAGCTTTATTCTTTTCAACTCATTGTTGAAATAAAACTGCAAAGGTAGAGAAATAAAATAGATCAAATATTTGCTTCTGTCCGAGCAGATCTGATAATAATAAAGTTATTCAGTATTACGTCTTTAGCACATAGCAACATGTTTCTATTGTTTCACAGCTTTAAATATTCTGCAGAGGATGAATGCTGAAGGAAACTGGGAAGACTGAGACCAAATTTCAGATTATAGCAGGATGATAATTAAGCATCATTATGGTCTAGAATAGTCCAAGCAAAGTCCAAACATCAATCAAATAGATAATCTGTCAGAAGTCTTGAACAGATCATTATAGACACTTTCCATCCATAACTCAGCCTAAATAAAGCTACATAGAAAAAAGTGCCAAACATGTCTCTGGAACTAATAGAAATAAAACCCTAAAATTGAAATCTGTGGTAGAAATGGAAGAGGATTCTGAAACAATGCTATTAGGGAAGAAGCTGGAAGATTTCATCTTTCACATCACATTCATGCACTAGTTTGTTTTTCACTGTTACTTAGGTCCTGATTAAAGACAGGTGTGTTGTTGCCATGTGAGGATATGGACAAATGTTTCCCACTGAAATGGGGAAGACAACAATCAAATGAATGAATAAGCAAAGCATTCGGAGCCTTTAGAGGCGCCGACCTCTCCATCCGCCATTTCGGCATCAGATTTATCTTACATTAGTCCAAACGACGGGGAACTTTCTGTCTCTTTATCAGCCATTTTGCTGAGATAACAACAAGCTTCCAAATCAGGAATATAAAGCAGCTGCCATCGTGTTTTTCACTTCCAAACTCACCTTCCAACTGTCATAACTTATCCACACACTCCTCTTTTAGATCCTTTTACGTCTCAGCTGCTGCTTTCTTTCTTCTTTCAATAATCCTGTATTTTTAGAGTTGCTCCCCTGCTATTTCTGTATCTATTTCTCTCAGTTTCCAGGCAGTCCTGGTCAGATGCCTCCATGGCAACCAAACCCTCGCTGCTACAGTAAAGGGAAGCGGCCGTCTGTCTGTCCATCTGCTGCTCTGAAAAGGCTCGTCTCTAGGATAGTAATGTGACCGGATGGCCCAGGGATCCAGAATGTGTGGGTCAGTGACTCAGTAAGCTCGGGTGTGTAGATCTATTTGGATAAACACTGCACTAATTTGGGAAAACGTCTGAGTATTAGTGTGTTTTTGTCTGAGAGACAGACTGAAAATCCAACCTAAATGTGAATAAGTCCTACCTGATGTTCTGGATAAAACAGCAGCATCACGTAAACATTGACCAATAACATTAGTCGTGGGTCTCCTTCAAACACCTTCCTTATTTCTGTTAAAAAGTGGGAGGAGTCTAAGCTGGATTTACTATTTAAGGTGAGTAGTAACTAGTTACACTTACTCAAGTAACATTTTACTGTACTTCTTGTTTTTTATTTAATAAATCATCTTGTAAATGTTCTCCTTTCACAGGAAACAATAGTTCTGTTTATACAGCATTTTCTGTGCTATTCCAGGACGTTAGGAAGTTCGGGGTGCCTTGAATCAGTCTACATGATTAGCTATGACCTGTCTGGTTATAACTGTATCATTCAGAACAGCGTGACGTTAGCAGATGCTGGTTTTTGTGCCCCAAGACACTTAAAAAGCTTCCATTGCCTTTCTCTTTCAGAGAAAGCTTTGTTTTTAGGTGGCGTCCACCTAGAGAGAAACAGAGCTGCTTTCCCTTTAGCTGGCAATCTGAAGGGAGGGAGGGCAGCCTGCCAAACTGAGTGAGGATGGGGCCGTCTTCTCTCTGCAGGTGGGCATGGCTCAAATGGTTCGCAGACCAAGAGGTTGCTTCATTTATCTCCTGCTGAGAGAAATAAGTCTCATCACTGCTGTCAGTCGTTGATGGATAAAAAAAGAAAAGTGATGGATTTCTTCAGGCTGTTGGCTCGGATTTTGTAAACAAACCTTCCTTTTAAAGACCTTTTTTAATCTGAATGTAAAATCCCAGCCTGAATGTCACCTATGATCAACATGAAATGTTTAACTCAAGTTCGAATATACAGATTTTTTTTTAGTTCGATAAAAACTCTGTTGTTGCAGTTTTGAGTTATAGCATCTAACATTTTTGACCACAAGTGTTCAGCATTGCGATCATCAGACTATAGGTCAGAATTTAAATCCAGCCTGTTTATGTTCCACGGCGGTTCTAGGATTCTCCAAGCACTGAATGCTGGATTACACTAAAAACAGAGAGAAGCTATGTATTACTGCTGGCAGCACCCTCAGTGGTAAATAGTCAGAGCGACATGTCTGTCTGTTAATGATAGCTTTACATTCTGTTAACTGGAAATCATAAATGTTTCCTGTATTTTTAGTAAACTTATTGGTTTCTGTTTTGTTATATCTAATGCAGAAGTTCAATAACGTGTAAAGAAACAGTTTTGGTCTATTCAGTCAGTGCCAGTATACAGCTGGCACAATAAATTATTAACATATGATGATCTACTATTTAATTTCATGTTGTAAAAAATAGCCCATGTTATAGAAAAATCCTCTTAATGGGAGAGAAAATGTATTTCTTTATTTTTTTTCAATTAACAGTTAACTGGTTAATAAAATAAATAAAATAGATTCATTAAATAACCAATAACTTGTAGATCCCTAAGCCTCTAGGAGTTTGCACCAATGCTACCAATGGACACCCTTGTTTTACTTTTTATTTGATCTTCTTACTTTAGACTACTACTACTATTGATGCAGGATCCTTTTGTTGGCATTGTGACCAGAGGTAATTATTTATACATTTTTGACCCATCAAAATTGATAAAACAATTGTTTATATAGTCCAAATTTTGTTTTTAGTAAAATGTATATTTTTAAGCTGCACCATTTTCAACGTTCTGTAGATGTATTATTTTTTCAAATATAATCATCGTGATGTAAAAGTTGCTTAATTAAATTATATAAACCCTCAGTATCAATTAGCACCTTCTAAATTTTTGCCTGCCATCAGCTGAAGTCTTTTCCAGCCTCTAACATATTCATCCATTTTCAGGAGAAAACCTTTCACAGCAGGTTGCTGCCAATACCAGCATCCTGCTGCTCATGCTTTACATGCCTACTTGCACCCCCCCCCCCCCCACCATAATAATTACTATTAATAAACTTTGAAAGCAATATCATCTTTTGATGCCATTTCACCATTATGTTTTATTATTTAATCACCCGTCTTATAAAATCCCCTAAGATCCGTTGAATATTGTGGTTAATAACTTTCAGAAAATGGTTAATGTTGTCATTCCAAAGTTTAAAAACTGTTTGTAAAGCTTTTTTAAAACTGCTTAAATGCATATCTATTATGCACATACTATTTTGGTAGAATTCCGACTTCATAAAATGTTAGTATTTATAATTTAATGCAGGCATAACAAAAAGGAACAGAAGAGTGCGCAGGGACTGATATGTTCAGTCTGCACCCTGTGTCACTTATATCACCAGTCTAAGCATCTCCTTTTAGCCACAGTGAAGCAAAAACTCCAGATCACAACATAAACTGACCATGTTTCCAACCAGGTTTTAGGAGACTGGAAAAAAGCAACAACAAAGGGATGAGGAGCACTAAAGTAATGCTGATTCTCTTTCTTTAAGGCAAAAAAGGGAAAGATCTTCAAAGGGATTGGCTTTGAAAATAATGCTGTTTGAAATAAGATCTGAACCTTTGTGTGTGGCAAGTCTGTATTTTTCATTTAATGGTTTTCATTAGAATGAGTCAGTGCTGGGAGGAACCGGCACAGAAAAACAGCACAGACATAAAGACTGGGAGAAGGAGGTGTGAACAAAACCGAAAAATGCTGTTAATTTGAAAGCTGCTCTTATTTCCAAATCAGCCCACATATGGATACATTTAAAAGGCCTGTGGTCATTTTATTTGAGCCAGGTTTTTAAATGAACGTGAAGAAGAATACATATCAAAATATCTTTCAAAACTCTGAGCCCAATGAAAAGAATGAGAGGAAGTGTATTTGAAAGGCGTCCAGATTCTGAGCTTTATACGGAGTGACATTTTGTTCCATTATAGTTGCAGGAAAAAACAAAATTTTAAGCAGTTTAGGTTTTTTTGTAAAGAGAAATCTGAAAAATAAAATGTAATCCAGAAATGAAACTTTAAAAAACACTTGTAATCAAAAAGGTTTAAAAGCAACTTAGCTTTTTTCTTTTATTTTATCAGATTATTCTTTTTTTTGTATGTGTTTTTTTTTACTTTTTTCTTTCTCAGACTGATTTTTAGGAATTTGATTCTTTTCAAATTGCATTTTACAGATTACATTCTCTTCACTCCTGGGGATGATGCTTTCTAATGGTGTGCATAGACATTAGGAACATCCATTTTCTTGGTCAACGTTTAGAAGTGAAGAGGATGTGATCTGTAACATACAACTTGAAAAGTTTGTAAAACTCAATCTGAAAAATAAAATTGAAAAAAAAAAAGATTTTCAAAATTAAAAACTGTCAAAAAAGAAGGAAAAATATAAAATTGAAAAATAAATTGAGCAAATTAAAAAAACTACAAATAAATTAATACAATGTGAGAAAACTGCAAAGTTGTTAAGATTATTCTTGATGAAGATGTTTAACAAAGTTTTATTTCTGGATTGAGTTTTCCTCAAAGTTCCATTTACTCCTTGCCTGCAAAAATAATGGAACAAAATTCACTCTATAGAATCCTAACATGTTCTGTCAAAACACAGTAAATGATCTTCAGTCATTTCTCACCCCTTCTGTGCATCTCCTTCCTTTTCCAATGGGCCTACTTCCTGAAGGTGTTTGTAGGCGGGGCCTGAAAATTTGGATCCTCCAGTTGGGTTTAGCCTTCCTCTAGGTATGGGTGGGGTTCTGCGAGGAGCGGACCAAAGAGCCGGCCGTGTTTTCTGGTCAGGGCAATTGGACAACGAGCAGTTTCTGTAAGGCAGATCACATCAAATGAAAATGATTACACTGTGTCTCTGGGTTCTTTTATCACCATGTTGATGGTTTATTTTGGGCTCTGGGCTGCTTTTATCCTGCTTTTTTTGTTCTGTCAGAGTAAAACACAGAATGAGTGCGACTTTTTGGAGATTAGCTTTAACATGAAAACAAAAAAAAAGTTCAGCTTATTTCACACCTGTCTAAGAGAGCAACCTGCCTCATTACCAGGGAAATGAAGCCTAGAATAACGAATGGTGATGACACTGAAGTTCCTGTGAAACAGCTGCAAGTTTCTTCTTTTCTTAGGAGTGTAGAAAGCAGAGGGGGCTGCAAAAGTCTATTCTATGTACATTTCTGATTATAATAAATAGATTTCTACCAAAATAAAGCTGTTTATAATATTACTAAGATTGAAGAATACAGATAAATCAAAAATCTTTTTTTTTCTTTAGTTTGAAAACAGTTACTTTGCTTTTCTAAATCTGCTAATTTGTTAAGAAGATATCTGATTCTGATGTGTGTAAATCTGTCAAACTGAAAGATTGTATCCTATGTTTATTTAGTGGACTATTGAAAACTGGATGGTAAGTTTGTGGTCTTTAGTTACGTGTGACATTTTTGATCCCGTCGTGAATAGTGCATGAAGTGGGATCGAGTGGGTGTACTTTTGAAGTGATGTCACTATCTTTTTTCTTTTCTTTCCTGTTTTCTTGTCCAGCATTGTTCAAAAACTGAAACCAATTTTTAACTCTTAAAGAAAACAGCTATTAGCCCAACGATGCTTTGGTAACGTTATTAAAGGAAGTAGACGACTGTGTCAAGAGGCAGGAGTCCCTAGAAGGAGCCAATCAAAAGAAGTTTGGCTTCTCAGGTTGGTTGCAAAGAAAGTTGAAAGTTAGAAATGTGCGTGGAGAGCAGCTGACGAGCTTGTGTTTTTAAATAAGACTTTCCATAGTATTTGTTAGGCATGTGCACTTTTGGCAGATATTGACTACTCATACTCGTACTCATCGTCTTCCGGCTTTATCCAGGACCGGGGGCAGCAGTCTCAGCAGAGACTCCCAGACGTCCCTCTCCTCAGCCTCCTCCTCCAGCTCTGCTGGCGGAAGCCCAAGGCGCTCCCAGGCTAGCCAAGAGACATAGTCCCTCCAGAGTGTCCTGGGTCTTCCTCTGGGCCTCCTCCCGGTGGGACGTGCCTGGAACACCTCCCGAGGGAGGCGTCCAGGGGACATCCGACCTCAGCTGACTGCTCTCAATGTGAAGGAGAAGCGACTCCCAGCCTCTCCCGACTGACCGAGCTCCTCACCCTATCCCTAAGGGAGAGCCCAGCCACCCTGTGGAGGAAGCTCATTTCGGCCGTTTGTATCCAGGATCTCGTTCTTTCGGTCATGATCCAGATTTCATGACCATAGGTGAGGGTAGGAAGGTAGACTGACCGGTAAATTGAGAGCTTTGTCTTTTCGCTCAGCTCTCTCTTCACCACGACAGACCCGTGCAGCGACTGCATTATGGCAGCCGCATTGATCCCTCTATCGATCTCCCTCTCCATTCTCCCCTCACTCATGAACAGGACCCCAAGATACTTGAACTCCTCCACTTGAGGCAGGACCTCTCCTCCAACCTGAAGTGGACAAGCCATCTTTTCCCTGTCGAGAACCATCCCCCTGGACTTGGAGGAACTGATTCTCATCCCGGCCGCTTCACACTCGGCTGTGAACCGCCCCAGTGCATGCTGTAGGTCTTGGCAATAGGAAGCCAGCAGGACTAGGTCATCTGCAAAAAGCAGGGATGAGATCCGCTGGTCCCCAAACCAGACCCCCTCTGACCCTTGGCTGCGCCTAGACCGGTGACAAAGGGCAGCCCTGTTGGAGTCTAACATACATCGGGAACAAGTACGACTTAATGCGGGCAATGCGGACAAAACTCCTGCTCCAAGCGAAGCAGGAGTTTGGTCCGCATTGATATTGACTAATATATGAAAAATGGACGTCATGTCTAAGTTAAGCATGTTACTATTAATAGTCTCTATTGCAATAACTTATCATTTATTTACTCAAATATTTGGTTTGATGCTTCAGCAAATTGAAGAATGTAAAACTATGAATCATTTTAAAGTGATTGGCTCTTTCCTTTTTGTAGTCAAAGATAATTTAAACTTTACTAAGTTCATTTAGTTTTTTTCATTCACTCTTCTTAGCAAGTATTCAGAAAAAAAACTTAGTTCCTTATAATATTAGTCTGCTTTATTTAGAAAAAAGGTGAGAGTTTACCAAGGATCTGAGTTAGTGCCAGTTGCTGTGCAACAAAGAAAATGTCCAAGAATAGTTGTGTTTTTCTTCACACCTGTGTGCACAAGTCAGAGTAAAACCAGGTATTTTATTAACTGATGATAAGAGGGAAGAGCTGCAGACGCTATGGTGGGATACGGTTTTTATTTTCTCCAGGCAGGACAGAGGTTCTGGGGGTTTTGGCCAGTCCAACAGCTGTGCCTCTACAGGGATCCTTTACTGGTCGTCATGATGGAGGGAATTTGTTTTCATTATTGTTGCAAGAAAATAATAGATTTTGTAAATGGAAATTTAACAAAGTGCAATCCGCAAATAAAACTTCCTTTATCAATGAAATGTTTTCAGAGAACCTCTGCTGTTTTCTTACACTTTCCTCTTTAAAGTAGTTTTATATAAAAAAATTTTTCTACAAATCTAATCTTTTAAATGTTTTTCAAACTTTTTTTCCTGATTTCTCTATTTTAAATTGTGTTTTATGAATTGCATTCTTTTCAAACTGCTATTACAGATCATAATCTCTACACTTCAAGCTGAATGTAAAGGTTGTTGCTAACATCCTTGCAGACTAATAGAAATGTGTCTTGGCTCCTCAATCCAGAGGAGAGCCCACCCTCAGATATAAGACAATGTGATCTGTGAAACACAAATTAAAAAGAGTGCAATCTGAAAAACTTAACTTCAAAAACAAAAAATAAACAGAAAAAAGTAAAATATGAAAATGTAAAAATTGGTAAAAACAAAAATGTTAAAAAATATGAAAAAAAAAAAGTTCTGAGAAAGCAGCGAAGCTACTCTGGACAGTATTTTTAAATTTCCATTTGCAAGACTTATTTTTTTACTTGGAACAACAGTGGACCAAATGTCTCTCCATGTCTTTAAGTTAAGCTTGGATTCATTTCAAAAGGAACAATAAACTAAAATGACCTTCAGTTGCTAAGATTATGGTCTGCAGTCAGTAAGTCTTCCTCCAGTTGTTTCTAGGTTAAAGGGAAACAGCTTTTCACCAAATAGGAGCCTGCAGAGATCAATTTCCAATGAAAAAGAGTTGAGCCACAGGTTTGTGCTCTGCTTTCATAACTGCTTGAAAAAAAGACTGGATAACGTGCTTCAGAGTTCAAAGGTTTAAACACAGATAAACACGCTTCTTTACAGAAAAACTCTACTTGTTGTGGCCATATAAACCTCTTACAATACCATACAGCCTAGAAATACATTATGGACTTAGAATTGGTCCGCATTCCCAGAACGATGATGATAAAAAAAATGCTAATATCATATTTTGAGCTGCAAAACACTACACTTCGATGCCTCATTCATATTTAAATCTGTTGTGATTGCTAGATTGCTAGAATCTTCTTAACCACAGCAGCAGAAAGCTTACAGCCACTCAACATTGCTGGCAGAGTTTTCTCTCCTATTTCGGCCAGTAAATTAAACATTTTCATTAAAGAAAATGAATCTTAGACATTTTCTGCAGCCGTTTTGGCCCAAGCTTGATGTCCAGATCTTTGGGTCTTCTGCTCACTGCAATAATAAAATAATAAATACGTCAATTTGTCTTGAAATAAGTGTATTTTCCCTTTATTTGAAGAAGTAAGCAAGACAGTCTGGAAATAGAATAAGGTGATTTATATTTAAATTGTGAAAAGAAATCCATGTTCTCTCGTTTCAAGAGCATAATATCTAATTATCTCATTTTAAGGTCAAAAGTGCTCATTTAATTGGCAAGTCATCTTATTCACTTGTTTAAATTAAGGAGAAACAGACTTATTGTAAGAAGTCTCTACTTATTTAAAGATCAGGTTTTGCAGTGCAGACAATAAATTCCGACTTTCCATCACAAAATGTGACTAATTGTTCTTTGAAAACAGAAACTAAAACAAATAATGTGGAAAATAACACTGCTTCTCTTACAGCAAAGTAATTTTGGAGAAATTATGCAAAGTGGAACAAAGACTGATGGGATTTTTAATGTGAGTCATATTTCATAATTAAAATATGCATTGGAGGTTTCTTTGTCCAATAAAAGTATCAGTCTGTGCGTAAATAACCTATTGAATAGGTTTTAAATTACTGAGAAGAGTTTCTGATATAAATAAACTCTTGATAATAGGTGGATTATCGAATGGACCTGTAATGTTAAATCTTTGTTATCTATGAGTGTGTGTTAGTTTAAAGGTAGCTGGTCATGTATTATGCCTACACCAAAAACACTTAAAAAAAAAACATATATTTACTTTAACTTTAAAATAAAACCATATATGCCATGCACTTGTCCTGACAGTGTTTACTTACTCCTCTCTGAGCCTGTTAATAATTTTTGCACCCGGTTGGATCAGCAGATATGAACATTATTGTATTCTGTTGCCATCTGCTGGTAGTACTGACACACGTGTCCAGCTTCTGCAGCTGTAGCCCCCCCTTCTTTGAACACAGACGTTCTTAATGTTTTGCGAGTTCTACACGTGTTTTATGGATATTTATTAGCTCTGTTTCACTCTCGATCTTTGACTTTTCTTACAGTTGGCATGTTCCGTTAGTTCTGCTTTTGCATATGCTGCATATTGGCTTTAGTTTATAAATAAATGGACCGAAAACAAAGTTTAAAACACAAAAATAAAATAAACTTTTTATTTATTTTCATTCATTTATCTAAAGGCATTTGTATGTTAGCTACTGGCATAGGAACTCATGCTTTTACTGGGTCCTTTAAAATGTAATAAATTAACCTAAAAAGCATCAGGCCTACTGACTACTGCCTGTATCAATCCATATGATAAGCCGCAGTAGATCTGTTTGCTCCAGCTCCACTAAGAGCAGAGTATATTCATTTCTGCAACAGTTCCCACAGACCCAAAACCTGTCTGACTGATCACTTGATGATCTGCCAGGTAAACGCCTCAGCTAACATTAGCATGCAGACTATTGTTTTTTGTGGGGTTAAAAACAGCAACAAACTTCCAACTATACAGGCCTTATAAGAGGTTTTTAGTTGGAGTTGTTTTTACATCGTTAAAATAACTAAAAATTCATCTGTTTATCTGACTAGCTTTTGATTTGATTTATTTTTCTACATACTGATGTTAAATCTGTCTGTTACATGTGCGTTAGCTATTATTGATTATGAAAAAATGCAACAGTAAACTGTTTAGATTTTAAACATTGAAAAATAAATATTGTCACAGGGACATGTTGTTTCTGCTGCAATGAATTCTGGGTAAATGACATATGCTAGGTCCTGTAGCGCTAGCTCTGTCCAGCCAAAACAGCAGCAAGTAAAGTTAAACTGTTTCAATTTGAACTGAGGTGTATAGAAATTCATGAGAATGTAGAAAACACAAGAGGTCATGAAGATGAGGAGGACCAAATGGACGAAGAGTTGGGTGAAAAAGCGAGTGTTTGTGTGGCTTCTGCTGGGAGATGCTAACCCAATATTTTACATAGCGTCATTGTGATATATTGACTGTTGAATCTGCATGTATAGAACATTCAAAATGTGCATGAATGGTAGTTTATATGTGTGTGTTTCAATGAAAATGCTCAAATGAGTGTTTATTATATCTGTGCACTTTTGGCAAAATTTTGTCTTCATTTTGGTGAGAGAAGAATCAACTGCATGGGATGACAACTACATATTCATAACTGCTTGACAAAACCCTACTTTGAAAAACCCAAAGTATGCATTTAGTGTTGAAACATAAAATACAAAAGAATAAATGTGCTAAAAAGTGCAGCACACATCCTATAAGGTGCACATTTCTTTAGCTGCTAATGTACAGAAAAAGCCCTGATTATTTTAAAGAGGCACTCAGCATGTTTCGTTTTGATGAAAATGAGCCATGTTCCCTTTTCTCAGCATCAAAAAGTGTCAAACTGAGAGACGTACGCTTTCTTAGAGGAAGGAGACCAACGCGTTGGTTTGATACGTGAAGCTGACCTGCAGGAGCTTGTCCCCCTCTTTCTCAGCTCTGAGAATGGCTTCAGAAAACATCAGACAACCTGCTTTGGTAGTACATGTAATTTTTCTGTATTTCTGAGTGTGATGTTGTGCTGAATCCCCACCAGAAGTCTGAGAAAAGGTTATGAAGCTCTTACATGTCTGTGCTTGCTCCTATTTAATCTCTCTTCCATTCCTACAGTGTTCATGACTGTTATAGATATGCCTGTTAAAGTGTTTATAGCTTTAATTATAATGACTACCATCCTTCTGAAAATCAGCAATTAGCCTTGGTGCCACCGTAATGTGGATAATTCAATTTCCCTCTTCAGTGAGTCTGTGCTGATTACGAGGAAGGACAAAGAGGTTTCTCTCTGTTGGTTGAATCTACATTCCCCTCCTGGAGCGAAGAGAAGAGCTTGCTGCAGTTCTGGTTCTGATTCAGATCCAGCTGAGTTTATCTGCTGTTAAATGTTTGTACCTGGGATGTTTAGATGTGCCTCTGAAGCTGCTGGGAGGCAGGCCGGCCATGTTGCAGTGCACGAAGCTGGACTCACAAATGTTCCCTTGGGTAGACGTTGGTGGATGCTTGCAGTACTGTACAGTAAGAGAGAGAGAGAAAAAAAGGAAATATTTAGCTGAAAATATTGTCAGACATCCTCCTAATTGGCACTAAACATGTATTTCTATTAGTTTGGTATTTTGGAAACGTTGTCATTTTTTTTTATTTCTGATTCTGAGCTCCGGTTTGATTGTTATTTACTAAGTCTAAGTGTGTTAATAAGAAATCATTTCAGAGTCCTTTCAGAGTAAAATGGGTTGACAAGAGAAGATACGTCTGGGAGCTGAGAAAATGAAAAAGAACAAAAACATCCGGATGTGTTACATTTCTCTGAGAAATAATTATGTTTGGAGAGAAGACAACGGCTTCATCTGCCTTGCCAAGAAAAAGAAACATATATTGTAGAGCTGTAATCGTAAAATAGACTGTTGGTTAAAAAAAGGAATACAATTCCTCCAACTTTTCTATTTGTCTTACAAATAAAATAATAAAAGAGTGTGAAATAAAGAATTAGAAACCTATGGAGGGAATTTTGTTCCATTATTATTGCTAAAGTAAAAAATAAATAGAAATTTGAAAAAAGCAACCAAGAAATGACATTTTGGAAAATATAGTATATATCTAGATATATCTAGATATATCTAGATATATCTAGATATATCTAGATATATATAGATATATATATATATATCTATATATATAAAAGGTTACAAGATTGTCACCAAAGGTACAATTCCAAGCTTATGAGGGACAATCTATAAGGGTACTGATAAGTACCCAAATGGTACAATGGTAGTACCTTTGATGGTACCACCCCAGTCACAAGCATTTGGACCCTTAAAGGTACAATTGGGTACCTTTTTTCTGAGTGTGCACCTTGTTTGGTTTGAGATATGATTTCAGGTTCATTGCATCGTTCCTGCGTCTCTCTGAAGGTTGTTTTCTTTTGTCTCCCCACATCTGTTTCTCATCAGTGTTCTGCTGTGTGCTGCTAGGGTCATAAAGGATGTGATAGCTTTCTGCTCTGGGTTCACTCTGTGGTGGAGCGTCCCTCGATCGCTGTTTGCATTCGAATACGAAGTTCTATCTTCTCTTACTTTACTGAAACTGTCTTACTGTTTGATATTTAAAATTTCCAAAACACTGATTCTCTGAATAGTAAAATATTGTCCACCAACCATTAATGTCACAAAGCTGTTTTTAATGCACTGTGAGATATTTACTCTTCGTTTATATTTTCAAAGCCCATCATTTGTTAAATTGGGTGAAAATAAAATGTAAAATGTACCTAAATAGGGATGTTATTTTTTAAAACATGTAGTAACCTCTATTTCCTGGTCTGACATTAAAGACACATTCAATTCACCATGAAAAAAAGCATTACACCCGGTAATTTTAACTATCACAGTTTTAAAGTATTTTATTTTGACTTAATAACAGCATTGACAGCAAGGATACATTTTCATGACCTCCAGTTTTCTGGAGTTTTATGTTGTAAATAAGGATAATTGCCACAAAAAGATCAGTCAATATTTCATTGTGTCGCTAAAGAGAGAATCTGTCTGTTTAAAATTATATTCATTCTTTTATAGTGTGAAACATTAAAAGATGGTTAAAGAAAGCAAGAATTAGAATTAATACAAGTAGAAAAACCCAGAAGAATCATGTCAAAAATTGTAATAAGACATTGGAAACAGAGGGCATTTCACTGTAAATTATTTATATGGATTGAAAGTAATTGTTAATATCTATATTGATGACCTGATAAACATGACAGCTGAAGATCTTGCACAGTCCTTTAGCTTTTTTCCCATAATACTGCTGTATGGATTTCGCTTTATTGCTTTGAATCCTTTTTGAATCTTTTCAATTCACACAAATCTTTCTTTACCACATTCATTTAACTGGGAATCTGAAATCTCTTGGTATAACCTTCCAGTGGCACAATGCAATTTACTGTCTTCTTCTCTTTTTTATGCCCTTCTAGAACATACACTTTTAAAGCAAAGCTCTGTAACATTTAGCCACTAGGGGCACTAGACCTTTAATTTGCAGGTTTAGTGCCTCTGAAAGCAATAATCCTCCCACTGGTGATTTAGAGTCTAAAAGTGACTGACTGCTTTGGATGATCAAATTAAGAGGTCAGGGAGTTTTTTCAAAGACAAGGACACATTCATCCATCTAAATGAATGATGATTAGTGTACTATCTGTTTTACCGGCTAGCAATTTTTAGCTTAGTTTGCTCTCGTGTTTCAGGGGAGCTCAGACTGCTATAAAGTGGAGTATCATGACCCATTCAGAGACGGATTCAAACCTCTCAAGTTACAATAGTGAATCTTTAGGAAAGATATCAAAACGCACCAAATACTGAACTGAAAAAATTGTTCAAAGGGATCCCTAAGTAGTTTTAACAAAAGACTTTAAGTCAGAAAGATCTATTTTTTATGTAAATACAATAGAGTAAAAATATGTTTAGATTTAATCAATAAAATATTATCATACGGTGATGGCATGTTGTTTACTCTGCAATGTATTCTAGGTAAATGACGTATGCTAGGTTTCGTTGCAGTAGCTTTGTCTAGCTAGAGTTGAAATTAATGAGAGACTTGAAATCACAATAGGTAATGAAGATGAGGAGGACCAAACAGAGGAAGAGGAGAGCGTTGGAAGCTGATGTTTTTGCAGCTGCTGCTAAGAGAT
>JAUZNJ010098318.1:0-21529 GCA_034780135.1 Jordanella pulchra
AGAACAAATATGGCTGCAGAAAGCTCAAAAATATCTCAGCGTGAAGTCACTGAGGATGACATGAAGGAACTATTCTCCGCACTGTATGAAGATCCAGAAGGTCTAGTTCTCTTTTTAAAAAACATCTGCAAGATAAAAGTTCATGAAATCAATGACAATTCAGGAAAACTCACAACCATGTATGTGGTTGAAAAAAAAATGTCACAAGGAAGCTTTGAAGAGAAGGATAGATTTGAAAAGCATCTGCAAATTGTACTGCACTCTGACAAACCAATAACCCCTTGTAGTATTTTCTATGAAATTGAAATTTCCACCTCAAATGGAATACAGAGTGTCTGGATCATTGCCGAACAGTTTGGCACATTTAAAAATGCTGAATTAAAACTACCAAACAAACTTCCTCAGGTGGCAATTGCTGCACTTGTAAATACAAATTCTCCTAACTCATTCCTGTCCAGTTTTAATGATTTCAATGGTAATGCCTTCTGTTCACTCCCACTGCCTGGAAAAACTGGACTACCAGTTCATGTGAATGGAAACTTTGAAGTAGATTCTTCCAGAAAAAACCTATGGAAGGAAGATGTTCAAAGTCAGAAGTCATGTTGGAATGAGTTATTGAAAGAAAACATGATTTCTCCGTTGTATGCAGTTCTTCTGGATTTCATCAAACACCAAGTTAAAGGCAGTTCAGATCTTTTGTTAAGTACTGGATCATATAGAATTTCATATTTGTGTTTTTGGCCAGTTGTGTCCAAAAATGTTGCTCCAGAATGGCATGAAATGATATTGAATGTATATAGAGAAATTAAGAAACAATGCCTTGATGTAATACCTGTTTTGAAGGTCTCCAAACAACAAGTTCAGGCTCAGAATTGTAATGTATATGCTCTTGACTGGTCCAACCTCAGCGAGAAAGACCAAACAAAGGTGCCTTACCTGACCAATTCAGCCAGTGAAACGATTATTCCCATTTTGGAGGGTCTTGGGATGAAACTAGTTCCAGCAAGCCTGCACAAGATTTGGAATACTATCAAAAAAGCTGGGATTGAGGTCCAGTTTGTCTGTCCCGCTAGCGTGAGGATATTCCTCTGTGCAAAACCTCTGAATGATCCAACAGAACCAGATGAAGATTTACCATTACCCTTGAATAGCACTTTGATCAGAACAGAAAAGAGGTGCTCAGAACTACTTAAGTATTGTCTGAAAGATTCTCAACAAGAGGAAATTGAAAAGGATGGTTCCACTTTGCTTGATGGTCTTCCACTTCTTCTCACAAAAGATAAGATTTTGCGAAGGTTTAACTCCATGAAACCAAAGATTATTTCACAATATGATGATCTATTCCTTGGATATGAAGATCAGTTTGCAGAATATGCAGTTAATGCACAATTCTTTAATATTCTTGAAAACTTTCATGTTCTCAAGAAGTTGACCCTTCCTTCTGCAGCAAAAGCTTTAAAATCAATAATTCAAAGTCTCCTCAACGATCACTGTGAAGTGGATCCAGACACTGGTCTGTATATCCCAAATGAAAGGATGCGGAAGTGGTTGGAATTCCTTTGGAAGTTCATTGTAAGTGAAATAAAAGATGAAAGTCTGACATTAGTTGATGTGAGAACACTCTTTAGTGAGTGCAGCATTCTACCAGTTGTTTGTCCTAGGTTAGACAACAAGAGCCTTCTTCAAACCATGAAATGCATGTCAAATGTGATTCCATATGCATTATCAAATGACATATCACACATCCTCTTTAAACTTGGTTTCCTAAGGCTAGATACTCTTTTCTTTTACAAGGCAATACACAGGGCATCTTTAGATGCTGAATTATTGGATGTCAATGACAAAAGCTCAGTCCTGAACCATATCTGCAACATCAACCAGTCAGAGTTTTCTCTGCTTTCAAATGATGACATGAAAGCACTTCAGATCTTCCTGCAATCCGGGATATCGAGGTCCAAATGTCAGAAAGACTTTAAGCAGAAACTTAAATCTTTACCAATATTTGAAACAATACTCGGTGAAAGAACAAGGATCGATGGACCTAAAGAGGTGTTTTTGCTCAGCAGCAAATATTCAGCAAAATTTCCATATCTGTTCACTCCTAACAGCAGCAGCATTTTTCTGAAACCCAACCTAGAAAACCAGTCTCTGTCAGAAATGTTTAACATTGAGATCCTGAATGATTTGGAATTTTTCGTGAAGTTCATTTTACCTTTTGTACAAACATTCACAGAGGGGGAAACTCTTGCGTGCCTAAAGCTGATACTTAAACTATATCATAAGGACGGATTTTTGCAGCACAAAAAAAAAATTATGTTCTCACTGCAGTCATTGAAACTAATTCGCAGTTATCAAGGTGATCTGGAGAGTGCTTCATACTACTATGATGACACTGTTGAGTTTTACAGGAAAATGGTGCCCTTGGAGAGATTTGTGCCAGATAAGTTTTGGACAGAGCTTTGTGAAGGAAATCGACATGTTACAAAACAAGCGAGAAACCTTATCGGAGAACTTGGAATGAAACATAAAGTGACAGAAGATGATATAATCAACTTTGCCTACCAGTTGGAATTAGAAGCAAAAATAAATCCTAAAACTGAGCTAAAACAAAAATCAGAATACCTTTTCAAAGAAGCCTTAAATATTGTGAGCAATAACAAAGGAGAAGGGTTGTTGAGAAGAATTGTTGATATCAAGTTTATCTTTCCAGTTAAGATTCGGGAAGATCTCTGCAATTATCATCAACCATTTGCACCAGAGAATACCACAGTTCATATCAGAGGATCTTTGATTGATCAAGATCCTAAACATCAGGATTTGATTTGGTCCTCAATGCCAATAATACATTTGCCAGTTTGTATGAGCCAGAAGCTATTACAAAAAATGAAGAACGTAGGACTTTATGCACAGCCACCTTCACAGAACATCACTAGAAACATAGAAAACATCTGTCAGTCACCATGTAAATCTGAGCCCATGATAAAAACCAGAGCACAGGTGTTTCGACAAGCGTATGCTTACCTGCAGGGCAATGACTTTGATGGTCAGTCATTGTATGGGCTTCCCATTGTCTTGGTTGAAAAAGACACAGTTCTTTTTAAAGCTGACGGCGTCTGTCTCTCACTTCAAAATGACCTTGAGTTCAGGCCATACTTGTATGCAGTTCCTTCACAGGATGCCTTGTATGCAGAGTTCTTTAAGAAAGTTGGTGTGAAGGAGAAGGCAACTGCAGAGCAATATTGTAATGTGCTGGCAGCTGTTTATGCTGATTCCTGTGATAAACAGCAGCTAAATGCAAACCAGTTGATCACAGTAAAACGGACAGTTCATCACTTGTTTCTCTTAATTAAAACTCAAGGAAACCAGGTCCTCAGTGGTGTTGTTCAGATATTATATCTTCCTGCAGTTGATGGAAAGTTACAGCCATCAAGCTCACTCTACTATAATGACACAGTGTTTGAGCTCAAAAGGTTAAAGGATGGACTGGAAGATAAGTTCCTGTTGCTTGAGAAACTCAGTGAATGTCATCTGGGCAGTGATGTGTATGAACATCATCGACTTGTGAAAAAGTTACCCGAGAAACTCCAGCCTAGAATGTTGTCTCAGATCACGGAGGAGAAAGTTGTGGAATCAAACCTGGAGCTTTGTGAGCTTGGAAATGAATGTGAGTTCAGTGAATGGTTTAACAAACATCTCTCCTCAGAACCATTCAAATATGGACTCATTTGTCTACTCAGAGAAAAATCAAAGGGGAACATAACACAAGAGGAGGCTGCAGGGATGTGTGAGAAGACATTTGGCAGGATTAAGATTATCTGCTGCAAACTCCTGAAAACCACACTATGTATGGATGAACAGCCACTTCTCAAAACTGCCAGAGAAACTGATGTTTTCGTTAAACAAGAGCAACATGGTTTTACCTTATTCTTGAAACACAATGATGATATGACTCCAAAAGTGATTAATGAAGTGAATATGACTTTGATAAAGGAGATTAATGTTCTTTTAGGAAACAAAATTTCATCAACTCATCTCCCAGTGCTTGGACAACTCCTTATGTGTGACAGTTTGCAAGATGTTAAAAAAAGTCTGGCTAAGAATGAGATCCATGACAGTTCTGTAGCTGAAATACAAATTCTCAATCCACCAAACAGTGGAACAGATATTCCGGATGAATGGCATGATGCGTTAGACATGAGTTTCCTGAACAACTTTGAAGAGGGGGAATATGTTGGTTACAACACAAATGACACGTACATATATGCAGTCATCATTGAAGAGATTCCTGAAAACTCTGGGAGATGTTCCTGGAAATATCTAATAGACATTGGAAAGGATAACCCAGTAAGAGTTAGTCACCTTGATCTATTTCAGTTTAAACGAGAAAAGAAGGTGAAACAAGAAGGGATAAGTATCAAACCTTCCAAACAGCTAGAGTTACTGGTAGGGTCTGTGCCACAATCTTCACAGCAAGCACAAAGTTCCTTACCAGAGTCTCTTGATGAAGCTAAAAGAGATATTGACAAATGTTTGGCTGAGATCTGGACCCTTCCTGATAAGGAAAGGAAGAAAGCCATCAAGAGACTTTACCTCAGATGGCATCCTGACAAAAACCATGACTGCCATTTATTTGCCAAAGAGGCATTCCAGTATTTGCAGTATCAAATTGATAAGCTTACCAATAGCAGAGAAAATACTATTAGCTCATCTTATCCCAGCGCAACTTCAAATTACAGAAACTTTTACCAGGAATGGAACCAAGAGGCCCAACGTCACAGAAGTGGTCGAGAAAGATTCTTTAGATTTAGAGGCTCCCACTCCTACAACTTTTGGACCCATAACACAAATATTCCAAGACCAAACAAAGATGAGGCCAAACGCTGGTATGAACAGGCTCGCTGTGACCTTAATGCAGCTCATAAAGACACAAATGGAGACAGCACAGAGTGGTGTCTGTTCAAAGTCCATCAAGCGGTGGAAAAAGCTCTTAGTGCAGCAGAATATAAACACAATGGTAAACACACCACCAACAGCTCGATTTCAGTCATCGCAGATAAAGTTTCTTGCTACCACCCTCAACTCAAAGACCTGCCTAAGATTGTGGAGGATCTGAAGTCACTGGAAGTAGATGCCAAAAAGACTCAATATCCTAACTTTCATCCATATCCTCACATTCCTAATGAAAGGTTTAGGTCTGAAACTGGAATACTAGCAGTGAACAAGGCGTCTGAGCTCCTCAACATGGTAGGAGCATACGTTAATTAGCTAGCGCAGTTAGTTTGGAATAACTTTATGTTGTGTTTTGCATCAATTTTAAGAAATGTTTTAAATGGTTATAAAATGTGATATTTGTCCCAAACAATTCAAGTGTTATCTGTAAACCATTCCTACAGTTTATAAATATTTGCTAAAGTATCTTATTTTTCTTTAAGGGCAATGCATGATACCAATATTGATGAGTATTAAGTGCTATTTTTGCAAACAAAATATAACCTGTTAAACTTTTATCTAGACTTTGTTTTTTATTTTGTTGTCATATTTGTATTATGTTAAGTTGTATGGAAGGTCCTTTACCTACTTTTATTTTATATTTTTAAATGATCATTTTAAATGCAAGATTGAATATGTTTGGGGTATTTTGTAGCATATTTTCATTAATGTTTCTCACACAATAGTATCTATATTTTTCATTTTCCTATGTTACACAAAAATGTGTTTAGCTTCATCATATAAACCAATGTACAACATAGTCAACAGGACTTTTTGCAAAGGGGAGAAATGATTGAAGAGTGTTTTAAATGTACAAGTTTTACGATTGAATGAAAATACAATTAAAATCTAGTTAAATTTAGGGTAAAAGCCTTAATCAAAGAAAAATAGTGCATCATGTTATGGAAATAGTGCAGTGTAAGTACAAACTGCTTTAGTCTTTGTTTTTTTTTTTTCCAGCATCATGTATTTTTGTTTGATTTTGTTTCTTTTTTGTTGAGATAAGAAGTGCAAAATAATTACTTCAGTGTAATGAGTTTTTTTCCAATATAAATGTATTTTTGATACTTCAATTTTAGTTGAATAAAATTTTAGTTCGAGTTAAATACATGTATGATTTGACAAGACACTGATGTTTTTTGTCTAATTGTTTTACTGGGCACTGTTTGATGTTTTTGCTTTGCGCCACTTTGAAAGGGATGTAAATTTAAATTCAATTGAAAAACAACTTCTTTATCTCTTTTGGATGAATAAAGTATTTTCTCTTAGAGTTTCTCTGAAAGTTTTCTCTTAACCAGTTGTTGTAGGTTTTGATAGCTGTAGGCAGGAAGGATCTTCTGTAGCGGTCTGTCTTGCACCGGATCTGGAGAAGCCTCTTACTGAAGACACATTTGTTGTCTAAAAATCTTCTGAAAAGGATGCTTGCTGTTGTCTATAATCTTTTTCACTTTATGAATAATTCTCCTTTGTGAAATAATCTCTGGGGTTCCTGAGGAGTTCATAGAACAGAACTGGCCTTCTTTATCAGCTTGTTGAGCTTTTTTAAGTTATTTGCTAGTTTTTTGTCCAAATAAGACAAAAAAATAGACTGAAGACCCAACTGATTAGCAAGGCTAGTCAGTTCTGCCTGTAAGGTTGGAACTGTGGCACGCTCGTCAAATTTGGCCAGGTATTTGGTGAGCTTTCCCAGAGCTGTTTTTGGAAGCCCTTTATCCCTGATGTGAGGAAAGTTTCTTGGGTCCATGCACGCAAAGTCTGAGCAGAGTGCTGCACAAGCTGCAAAATGACAGAGGATGTGATGGTGTCGAGTATTTCATTATGCAGTTTGAGTTGCCAGCACAGAATTTATGTTAATGCCTACTTCAATGAGGGTTTATTTCATGAGTTCTACAAAGTATGCACCAGTTGATGCCTCACAATCAATGACAGACTCTCATGGAAAACATCATTGATGTATCTCACAATTATAGCACACTGGTCTTTTGATGTAAGGTCTTGGGTTGTATCCAGTTGGACTGAAAACATCTTTGCCTCCCTTACCTTATCAGCAATAGTGTGCTGGATTAGATGACTGATAATGTTGATGATCTTTTTAACTGCTTTGTGAGCAGAGTTAAAAGCGACCCCCTTCTTTTACCTCCTCCAGTCTCATGTTCTGTCTTGCTCTGCTTTATGCAGTCATTGACATGCTTTTGTAAGCAGATACATCATATCTGCTCAGCAGCAATCTCTAAAAAATGTCCATGGTCTAAAAGGGTTATCGGACTGTTTAGCAAACATAAGACACACTGAAAAGTACAGTGAATGAGATGCCTCACAGTAAGTTAGCCATTGTCCATGTGTCCCATCTTTTGAAGAAATATTTTTTATTGAATTTTATAACATAAAAGAAAGAGCAAGTGACAGTGATACACTTAACACAAGATTCTCATTAAATAGCTTGGTCCCCAAAGCAAACAAACACAAATAAACAATAATGAACAAAGAGAAGAAAAAGAAAATCCAGCAAACTGCACAGTTTTCCTAATGTCCTTTGTAACATTTCAGAAACTCTGTCAACGGTGACCATGTCCTTTCAAATTTCGCTCCTTTTCCTCTGACAATATAAGTGAGTCGCTCCAGAGCCATACACGATGTCATCTCCTTCACCCACATGTACTTTGATGGTATATCCATTTTTTTCCAGTATAGAGATATTAATCTCTTGGTCAGCAGGAGTCTAAAGTCAATCAATTTTAATCGGAATTAAAAGCACAGTTCTCTGGATAAATACCCAAAACACACATTTTAGCCTCAGCAGGCACATTCACTCCAACAATCTCTTACAAAGTATGCCTAAACAAATTCCAATATTGTTGTAACCTTGGACACTCGCATACACAGTGAAAGAGAGTACCCCTTCCAATCAAACATTTACAGCAGATATCTGGGATGTTAGGTGCCCAGCGGTTCAAATTGACTGAGTTATGTAAGTTCTCCTCAACCACTTGTACTGAAGGAGTTTCATGTGTCGATTGATTGCTTTTGGGCCTTTATGCATGCCGTATTCCAGTCCGCTACTTGTATCTCTTCTCGAATGTCAGCTCTCCATGCATCCAATTTATCTGCAGAGCAGTGGATTCCTCATCATGCCTTAGTAAAGCCATATAAAATAAATATGACCTCTCCTCTCTAAATTCCCTAGCACAATATTCTGTAGGTATGATAGTGGTGGTTTGGATTCAATCGTTTTATGTTTTGACATAATAAAATGTTTAATTTGTAAATACTTATAAAAGTGTTTCTTTGGAATGCTGTATATTTGGCATAACTGCTCAAATGTAAGAAGCCTGTCATCCTTATAAAGATCTGCCAGTTTCTGTAGACCTTTATTTGCCCAGATTTTCAAACCTCCATCAGCTGTTCCTGCCTTAAAATATCTATTCCTCCAGATGGGTGAGAAAGAGGAAACGGAAGGGGTATCTCCAATATGTTGATGGGTCCTATACCAAACATCAATTGTATTTCTCAGAAAGGGATTTTTTTACATTTTTTTAGTTGTTTTGGTCTTGCGGAATACAAATACAGATTTAATCTAAGGTTTGTTATTAATTGTTCAATTTTTATCCATTATGGAGGTGTTTCGGTTAAAAAAGTAAAACATAGCTTAACGTAGCTGGGCGGACCAGTAATACAGTTTAAGATTAGGAAGTTGCAACCCCCCTCTCTCATATGGCAGGTACAACAGGCGAAGTCTTAATCTAGGTTTTTGATTATTCCAAATAAATCTACTGAAAATGCCATGTAAACCATCAAAAAATTGTTTTGGAAGAGGCAAAGGAATTGTCTGAAAAAGATACAAAAACTTTGGTAATATATTCATTTTAATCACATTTATTCGGCCAATCATTGATATGGGCATTATCATCCAATTATTCAGTGACTCATTTACTTCACTGACCAGATAATCACAGTTGGCTGATACAATTGTTTTAATGTATGAAGTGATCTTAACACAAATCCCTCTCTTGCATTGATAAAGGGGGTTTGTATAACCGGGTTCAGTCTTTCGTCCCTGTTCAAAAATATAATAGAGGACTTTGAATCATTTATTTTGTAGCCAGAAAACTGACCAAACAACTATATTTGTTGCATTAAGTTTGGGATGCTAATGGACAAACTTGTCAAAAAAACTATCTATATATCAATATATATTTTTGTTATAAAACTTATTAAATCAATAGTTACAGTATGTAAGAATAGTTTAAATGACAGTATACTATTTACTGTATTTTCAGTCCATCTCCAAATGACACAGCACACTCAGCCGATGGAAAATAACATTAACCCAATAAGCTAAGAGTATAAAAAAGAAGAAAATTTGTTTCTCAATTGTGCATATTTGTTTAAAACAAGGTTGTTTTTTTTTGAGGTTACTCACAACGGAAGGAATAGCCAGAAATATTACCAAGTGAGAGTAGCGATATTTTATCATATTCTCACTCAAGTACAAGTAAAAGTATGAACAACTACTCCTAAAAGTACTTTTTCCCAAAACAAAGTTACTCAAGTAAATATAACTGAGTAAATGTAACTACATACTACCCACCTCAGGGAACATATAATTCAGACACGCTTTCCACAAAGTGTTTAGGGAGTGGAACGCAGTTACTCATATTCCCAAAACTAAAAAAGGAGTCTTAAAAAATGTATAAGACGGACAGGCCTGTTGAGAGCAGCTGAACATGGCAGCATTTAATGGGAGCTAAGTGTTGTTCATTTGTATGAAGTTTTCCAATAGTTCTTCTTTATTGTCATAATTACAGTGTTTGCTTATGTTTAGCTTGGAAAAAGCTTGTGTCGTTTATTTAATTAAGAACAAATGTGGAAATAAATTGCTTTATAGACAATGTGGTGGCATGGGCAACAATAACTAGGCTATACACGACCTGATCATACATGCAATAAAAGCATGCTTCAGTTTTTCACCCTTTTGTTCATGTACTACTCTTATCATTAATTTGTAACCACATAAGGTCTTACAGCCAGCCTGTTTGCGACCTTTATGATTCTTCCTCTGTTCTTGGAAAGCATATGCTTTAATGTTACTTTTTCTGTCACCGCCTTGAAATAACTTTAGTGACTTGATGTAGAGAAAAATGATATCCATTTTCTTTCCCTCTATGTTTGTTGACAAGGCAAAATGCCTCATTAAATGCCTCAGATAACATTGCACCTCACTATGTTGCTGTTAAAACTAGCCGGCATTTGTCGCAGCTTTGCTTACACTGGCATGGTTTTCCACCTAAACAGAACAATCTGGCAGTTTGGCTCTCGCCAGCCCCCATCATTTTCAGGACACCACTGTTGTGGGAAAAATCAATCTCCTATTATTTTATATTACATATCTTTATTTATCCCAATTACTTACTTATAAACTTATTCACTCAGGTCTTTTCCACCTGCAAGGCCATAAGCTTATATGTTGTTTTGGGAATTGGGATTTGGTAAATAATCCTCTCATAACATGTGCAATGTTATGAGAAAAAGTTACTCATAACATTGCACATGTTGTCTTGTCATGTTTTGATTCTGTAAAAACCTTTAGACTTAAATTTAGAGTGTGCAAACTGTTTTAGGCAGAACAACCCGAACCTCATGCTATGACTTCTGTTTGTTTTCACTTTCTTTGCAAAGAAATAAATAAATGCCAACTGAGTGAATTATCTATCCATCTCCTTTATGTAGCTAGACCTAATATATTTCTCTCACAACACCACCTAGACCAGTGGTTTTCAAAGTGGGGCCAGGGGGTGCTATTGTAGGGGGCTCTAAAAATTGGAGGAAAAGGAGGGTAGATTTTTGTAGTTTTGTTTGGGTTTAGATTATTATTTAGCTTTAATTTCTTAGAGTTGAGTCTAACTGGGTTCTTTTTTAGAGATTTAACTTAGCTAAGCTTCTTTCAAATAGAAAATGTAACTGCGGTTTCCACCCCTTAATTGCAAATGGTATAGGCCAATGCTTTAAAAAAGTGGGTTGATCAAATAAATCAAAGCTGTACATTTTGGGGGGGGATCTGGACTGATTTCTTTTTTGGGTGTGTATTTTGTGCTGTCCTCGCTGTTTTTAAGTCAAAAGGGTTTTTTTCTCTGCCCTCAAACCTTGGAGCTCTGCATTGTTGTTCTTGGATAGTCACTTAAATATTTTGTGTTTACAGCACTAGAGCTATCAGATCAATATCCATTTATCCATTGAGCATTTTTTCAACTCTGTGTAAAAACATCCATAAAAGGGGTTGGAATACTTTCTGCTTCAAGTTAGCCATGCTAACCACTGCCCCAATCTGCATTTTGAAAATGTACACTACTGATCAAAATCTTAAGACCAGCCAAAAAATTGCAAGAATTTGCATTTTGCACCATTGAATCTTAAGACGTTTTAAGTAGACCTTCACAATGTTAAAATGAAAAATCAGTGCAAGAGACAAGAACATCTGAGCAGGAAATTTTCTGAAAACTGCTTTTACACTCAAACATGAGTTTTTCAGCTGATCAAAAGTTTAAGACCACAGTCTTTAAAAGCCAAAAGCTTTGCAAAAATCTGGATTCCATGTCATTTTCTGTGAAGTATTTACACTGTCAAGACCTCCTGATGGCAAAAGCAAAAAACTCACTGACTTTGAACGTGGTAGGATTGTTGAGCTGCATAAGCAAGGCCTCTCACAACGTGCCATCGTTGCTGAGGTTGGACGCAGTAAGACAGTCATTTTGCTTTTTTTTAAATAATCCAGAGGGTTATGGAACAAAAAAGTCGAGTGGTAGACCCAAAAAAATGTCATCAGCTTTGAGCCGCAGGATCTGATTGACTGTCCGTCAAGACACGGGACGATTCTCTACCCAAATTAAGGCCTTTACTGGTGCTGACTGCAGCCCAATATCCATCAGACGGCATCTGCGAGAGAAGGGCTTGAGAAACAAAAAACACCTTCCAAGGCCACATCTTCTTCAACGCCAATGAACTGCCCGTTTGGACTTTGCAAGGGTGCACCAAACATGGGGCATTGAAAGGTGGAAGAAAGTTGCTTTCTCTAATGAGAAAAAAATAACCTTGATGGTCCTGATGGCTTCCAATGTTGCTGGCATGACAGGTAGATCCCACCTGAGATGTTTTCTACACGGCACAGTGGTGGAGGCGCCATCATGATTTGGGGTGCGTTTTCCTCCAGGTTGTGCAGGGGCGTCAAACAGCAGCTGGCAATGTGGAGATGTTGCAGCGGGCATCCCTCATGACTGAGGGCCCCCGTCTGTGTGTTAATGATTGGGTTTTTCAACAGGACAATGCTGCAGTTCACAATGCCTGCCTGACAAAGGAGTTCTTCCAAGAGAATAACTCCCTCTTTTGGACCATCCTGCATGTTCCCGGGATCTAAACCCAATTGAGAACATTTGGGGATGGATGGTAAGGGAAGTTTACAAAAATGGATATCAGTTCCAGACAGCGGATGCCCTTCGTGAAGCCATCTTCAACACTTGGAGCAATGTTCCCACTAGCCTCTTGGAAACACTGACATCAAGCATGCCTAAACGATTGTTTGAAGTCATCAACAAGAATGGTGGAGCTACTCATTACTGAGTCCTTTTTTGACACTTTGATTTTTACGCTGATTTCTTCTTTTAACATTGTGAAGCTCTACTTAGAACCTTCTTAAGATCCAATAGTGCAAAATGCAAATTCTTGCAATTTTTTGACTGGTCTTAAGATTTTGATCAGGAGTGTATTCATTAAAAGAAACGTAAATGTGTTTTAATTTAGGTAAACTAATAAACTGAATCAGTATCAAAAAAGACACATTTTGTTGGAATAATTCATGATTAACGAAAATAAATAAATGCTTTATTGATCGAGTCACAATAACCCTGATGTTGGAACTGTTTTCCTTTATGAGGGGAAGATGATTACAATTATTATTAAAATCTGTGGTTTTCATTTATGTTAGTGGAAATTTCATGTGATCTTTTTAATAACAGAAGCTTTATAACTACAGGGGAAAATTCCTATTTTTACTTATTGCCAGTAGATTTAAGAATATATTGTCTACCATAGTTTAAAATTTGATCTGGAAAAAAGTATTTTCCTCATTAATGTCATGGCAATTTTGGTAAAACATTTAAACTTTATATAACTCAAGCACAATTGCCCTATTTTTCTAACAACTCTAAAGCATGTCACAATATGTAGGGAAAAACAACAAGCTTTTACTTTTGCTGCTACTGTAAGAAGCTGTCACCTTCTTAATCCCTATATGACATATTTTGCAATGAGGATTAACTTATCTAACACAAAGTATATTTCTTTAATAGCCTATAATCATGGGTTTACAGTGGAACAACTCCACTACGAGCCTAATAGAAATTTCTGCGTTGTCATTAGTGGATGCACCGACCCACAGCGCCATCTAGCGGTTGTTTGAACGAAGTGGTTTTCGTTTTCCAGTAAGTTTCGTTTACTGCCAAAACCTGTGAGGAAGTCGATGTTTTTGATTAAATGATGCAACTTCCGAGTTTCGATTTGGCCATTGTTGCTTTTTATTTCACGAGAAATGATAGTTATAGAGCTGAGTGAGTTGACTGAGGTTGGGAGGAGGCTTTATAAAGAAGGGACCCTCGCAGCATTCTCGCAGTTTTCAAGGAGCCTATGTCGCCCTACACTGATGTGACTCAGGTGAAGTATATTTGTAGCTACTTTGCATTCCTTCAGGGTTTACCAGTAGGCTTTGCATGTACAAGAGACGCTCAGTGTTTTTTTCATCAGTTTATTTCTATTTGTCCTAATTTTTAATTGATTTGTACCCATCCCTCCTCTTATAATTTAGTTTTAGTGCTTTGTGGGTAAAACAAGGCGTGACAGCTACGGAAATCTCTGAAAGCGTAGTTACAGGAAATAACTATTTTGTCACTGATCGTTTCTCTGCATCAAAACTTTTATGCAGGGAATATGGAAACTTCCACTGTGCTAAGTTTAAAGAAAAGTTATTTTGTGTTGATTTTAAATAAGTGCAACATTTCTTCAGCCAAGATCATATTCTATAACACTGTTAAAAACCAATCCATTGTGCGTCTCTTAACTGTTCAATGTGAAGTTAGCCTCACTGAGATGCAAAACTAAATTGGTTTAATTATGTTACTAAAGACATTAAGTTTTCAAGATTAGTTTTGTAGATTAGGCTGTTGTTAACACGTTTGCCTTGAGAACCTGTCCCATTTTATTTTATATAAAAGTCGACACAAAGGATTATATGGCGCATTATCACATGTTACAATATTCATTCTTTCTTACAGCATCAAACTCAAGAAGGATGAGCGGGAAGAGAAAAAATAAACCCAGGTAAGCGGTGGCGGATCTAGGACATTTTTGCTGGGATGAACGGTGAAGGGGTTTCTAAGTGATCTCCAGATGTGGCCCCATTAGCATGGTGCCTGACCAATAGAATTTCCAGAAAATGTTCGGGATGGTCAGGCAGGATCCAATGTGCACTGAGGGGGTAGCTAAAAACTGATAGGTGCCAAAAACATCTAACGGTCAATTAATACTGATCAAAACAAACCACACAGCATCTTAAATATAAACAAATCACTTAAGAAAGACCAGATTTTCATTGTGGCCCTTGCTAATAAACCTATGCACCTATTTACATTAGTGCAGTTCAAATTAAAATGATGGTTTTACATAATATAAACGTGAAATGGGTTGACCAATGTTGTTTATCTTTAGAGAAGACTCCTAGTTGATGGTAGAGACAGACTCTCGCCTGTGAAACCTAAAAACTAACTCATAAAACAGCAAAACATTCTGTATTAGTCCTCTTTATTTTGTCCAGTATATTGTTGTGAATTATTTTTTGCTGCATTTTTGTATTCCGTTTTTTGTTTGTATATCAACATTTACATTTTAAAGTAGGACATTCCACATGGCTGTATGGTGGCACAGTGGATAGCACTGTTACTTTCAAGCAGGAAGGTTCTGGGTTTGGTCTTTCTGAATAGAGTATCAAGCGTGGCTTCTCTCTGGGTACTCCTGCTTCCCCTCACAGTCCAAAAACATGACTGTTAGGTTAATTGGCATCTCTCAATTGTCCCAGGTCTGAGCATGGTTGTAGGTCTTTGTTTGTGGACTGGCGTCCTGTCCTGGGTGTAACCCGCCTTACGCCTATAGTCTGCCGGAGATAGGCACCGGCCCAACCGCGACCCTAATGGTTGAAGCGGGAGAAAATGGATGGACATTCCACATGATGGTATCACTGCTGCCACCATCAGGCTCAGTGGAAAACTACTTGTTCCAGGGGTATCGAATTACATCCCAAGGGGAACCTGGTAGGGGTGGTCACAGGGGTGGTCTTCTGTTTTTAAAATATTGATATGATAGAGTCCTCATTAATAGGTGTGAGTATAACCAGACTAAATAATTTGTATTTGTTCTGAGCCTTTTATTACCTAAGCTAGAGCTCTAAACTCTGGACAGAAGGCTACATACCCTCACAGTTCAGCAGGAATGTTATACAACTTAAATTACTTATGAAAGTAATAACTTGAGTGCACAAGTTAGATATTTTGTTTGTTTGCTTTTCGGGGGGTAATGCCAATAAGCCTAGCTTGTATCAAAGTAGCTGGTCATTGAGAAACAAGGACATACAAAGTATATATATATATATTTTAAGTGGAATTTTCCTTTTAAAATAGAATTGAAATACTAAGTAAATAAATAAAGACTTTGACATCACAGTAGTTTTGAATCATATAGAACAAATAACTTTGATTTGAAACATGTGTTTTTATTTCAAAAAATATTTCGAATGTTCTTTTAGATCCACAAACAAAGTTTTTAATTGTGACAATGTAAACAACAGGATAGGAGAAAAGGAAAAAAGTGTGACAGAAGCTTAAGGTTGATCGGGTATAATGTTGTCATTTGGGTAATGAGAGATAAAAGTATTGTGAATATATATTTAAGTGTTTTTCTGTTAAGTTGTTTGTTTGTTTTTTTGCTGTTTTTATGAATCAACCCAGTTATTTAACTAGGCTTGACTGAAAATATAATATATATGATTTATCTATGAATGGAATTACAAAACTGTCTTTTTATTCAAAGGGACTGAACAGAGAAGCTCAGACATTAAGAGTGCTACTTTAATTTCCATCAGAAGGTCGTCTGCAGATTATTTCCAAAGGGCTGAATTTGTCATTCTGGGACAGAAAATTGTAGAGAAAAGCAGCACTGAGTTTCTCTATGCTTCATACGAACAAAGTGGCTTCTAGTTTTACTATTTATGAGCTTCTCGTTAAGGTTTGACATTATGTTTTTTTCTTTGGGTTGTTTTGAAACCATAAGGTTTTAATGATCGATACAACTCAAAACTGTTTATGATTAGATTTAATCCCAATAAAAAAAAATGATGAGCTAAAGAAGTAAATGTTTATGAAACATTCTGATGCCACATTTATAAAATAGATTGTTTTATTTTCTTATTTTGAAGGAGGTCCTTTGGGGCCACAGCACCACCCTTCCTTGACTACCTAAAAGGTATTCTTCGTCGATATCCTGACGGCGGACAAATTTTGAAGGTGGGTATGGTGTTCACACTATGTATCTTCTTCTACTAGAACAAGCTATGAGACAAACAAAGCAACCTGACATATTTTACTTAAACTACTGTGCTTGTTTCAGGCCTTCATTTTCCACACATTTAACTGCTGTAGAAGCTTTTCAAGCCTCCAACCTCTGTTATGTTCTTCACTTATCCAGATTTTCCTCACATTTAGTCGTATCTCGCCATGTAGTTTTGCACATAGTGACATTTCAACTTTGTTAGTGGAAATGTAATTTTCTTGCATATCACAGAGATGTTGGCAAGAGATTTGATTCAAGTCCCAAGTGTTCTGCACCAATTCTTAGTCAAAACATAAATGTCAAGTTTTTAATAGCTATTATTAGACTATTTCTAATAAAAACAGGCTTCCTAGTCTGCCTACATCACTGGATGCTGTAGGTTAATAGTTTGCTTAAGAATAACCTAATATAAGTAAAGAGCAATTCTTGATAAAGTTAGTACTAATTATAAGCTTTTCTTTAGATTTCCGGCCCTGATGTTATTGGTCAGTTTGTTTCTGACCTTCGTATAGAGGTCTCTGTCCCAGTACTGTAAACCTCTACCTTGGTCCAACCCAGATCCATCAAACACAATAAGAAATACCTTTTGATAAATTTGTCTTGCATCAGAGCATTATTATGTACAAACATATATACACAGAGAAAACTATGACATACACATTATAAAATGAGCAGATGACAGTATTTCTGAATGGTTGATATTTTATTTTAAGCTTGACGTGTTATTAAAGCATTTCTCAATTTAGCCTAAATAAAATGTAAAATCCTGTATTTTTATACCTGAAGGTAATAGTCTGAATTTGTAAATCAGTGTTAGAGGGGATTAAATTACTATATGAATGTATTATAGTAGGAAGAATCCTGTCAAATACTCCTTCTATTTACACTTTCTATTTCCTAGACTTGGAGCTACACAATGAATTTTTGTAGCTTTTTCCTCCTCCTTTTTTTTCAAGTCATAAGACTTTAAGGTGTCCTCGGTCTATATGAAGTTGGATCCAGGGTGTTTTAACCTTAACTTTGATGTTGCAATTTGAGGTATAAAAAAATTACTTCCATTAAAGTTACTTTATGAGCAGAAGAAAGTCCCTTTCATACAAAAGAGTGTTGAATGTTATCTGCTATGAGTACTAGACTGCAAGCAAAGTTTAAATTGCTGTAGTTATATTTACCATTATTGCTTTACAATTATAAAGCTTTAACTATAGTATCTCTTTAACATCCAATATTTCTAATACATTTCCAACGTTCTCCTATCAGCTCTCGTCTTTAGGGTTCTCTAAAGCTGATAATTTTTATTATTTCCTCAGTCTGATGAGCTTCTTAGTCAAACCAAACCCTCTGCATCCTTCACTGCATTTATGAGGTTTCTCTCTAGTTTTATTCTTCCTCCAAACCCAGCGCTTCTAATCTTCATTACATGAGTTTACCTCTTTCCCACACTTACATGCCTAAAATGATCGAGAATAAGAATCAACATTTGGAGCTTTGATTAGATTATATTTATCTTGAATGCAGATTGGGTCCACTCTTTTCTTAGGACCTTGCTCCATGTACATACTATATTTTATCACAGCAAAAGAGGAAAAATTGGACTTAATCCAAAAGACCTAATGATGGCAGATAGTTCTTCCAACCAGAACACGTGGTTTGGGTCTATTTATTTCTTATTTACGATGCACAGTTTCCTGAAGATTCTTTTTATTGATATTCACCCAGGTTTTAATAACTAAAGACTTTATTTTTAAACAGGAACTGATTCAAAATGCTGATGATGCTCGTGCAACAGAGGTGATTTTCATCCACGATGAAAGGAGCTACGGCACTGAGGGTCTTTGGAATGACAATCTTGGACAATACCAAGGTATAAAAACAAGTTGTTGAATATTTGCTTGTGATATTGTTACATCCAGGTACTCTGCCTTTCTGTTTTCCTTTGTGTCAACTGTCTGATGAGTGGTTCAGTGCTCCCCTGCCACTGGCTCTCTCATGAGTGAGAATCCCTGCTTTAAAGGCAGTTCACTGTGATCACTCTAAAAGCTGCTCTCCTCATCCACAGACCTTATACATTGCTGAAAAGGTTTGAAAATCAATGCTCTAAACTTCGATTATAATATATACATTTGACAACAGTAATGTCAGAAGTTTATATTATTTCACAGGTTCTGATTAATGCCTTTCAGTAAGATTATATTGAAATACTTAAAGAGTTTTTGTGATCTTATAACAGCTGACGATGTTGGTCAATAAAGGCTTTTTAAAGATGGGTAATCTGTGATCGGCCAGAAACCTGCAATTGGTGCACCCCTTCTCTGTATATTTTGTTAACCTTTTTTTTAGATAAGTTAGTTAGGTCTTTTTTTTTTTGTTTGATCTGACCCCGTAGCTTTA
Organism: Jordanella pulchra; assembly: GCA_034780135.1. NCBI lineage: Eukaryota > Metazoa > Chordata > Actinopteri > Cyprinodontiformes > Cyprinodontidae > Jordanella > Jordanella pulchra. Next base: position 19,024 of record JAUZNJ010098318.1, read on the forward strand.
AATGTTCAGTCAGGGAAAGTTTTGTTATGTCTATTTTATTTGTCCATCTGTCCCATCCTCCACCACAGGTTAAAGCAGCTGATATCCATTTTTCCAGACTAGTTAAATCAACATCATTTCAGTCGTTTTAAATGATTTAATTTAAAATTCTTTGTTGTTGTGCTACATTAGTAATGGTGTTATGAGCTCTTTCATTACCTACACTGTGAATTTAATTATTGTTTCAATTTATGTTATTTGAATATTATAAATTAATCTCAGCTACCTGCTTTTCTGTTTAGAATTGTTTTAAAGGCATACATATGCAATTTCCATGACAGAAGACCATGTACATTAATATTGACGCAAAGTTTTTTTCATAATACTGTGAAAATGAATAGCCATTCTACACATATTTTCTATTAAAGCCGCAGTGTGTAATGATTACAGGGATTTACTGAACTGTTATTTATATAATATTTATATTATATTAAAATAAGCATGTTAATTGTTATGTTCTATGAACTGAAAGGCTCAGTCTTTATGGTAGCGTTGCTTTAGAAATTCCTACTTGTAATTGCATAGGAGTGGGTCGCGCATGTATGGAGGCAAACACCTTTGCGCTATGGTAGTGCAGAGCAGATAAACTGGTGACTGTAGAGCTTACTGTTACACCTGATTGTGACTTTGGCTACTTAGACCTATATATCCTACATAAACCCCTAAAATACTATTTATAAAATTTAGACTTGCCCCACTCAATTTGCAATGGTCAGAAACTGACCAACCGGCCAGTTATTGTGAAGATGACCGATTTCAAGCCCTGCTCTTTGTCTCTTTGATTAGTTTTTCTCTAAGCGGACATGCATCTTTCTCCTGGGTTTGGTCCTTGTTTATTTTGGTCACAGTGCCGAAAACAGGGTCGAATAACCTGAAAAACAGAGGTAAGGTGAGATGGTGTTCTGTAGCTGCAGCGGGAAATCAGTGTTGAGAGCACCAGCTCAGAGTAACATAACCAGGATATGACGGCCAGCTGTTTCCCCTCTGGAGCTAAGGAACGACAGTGATAGAGGGGGGTATTTGCCAGTGCTAGCTCAGGAGGAGAGTAGAGGAGCACAGCGGTAGATTGGAGAAGCCTGCTGAAAAAAGAGCACTAAAGGTGTAGGAGAGGCTGTGACAAGCCAGGGCTAGCTTTAGAGGCTAACTGTGGAGGATCAAAGCAGGACTGCGGTAGATCAGATAAGTCAGACGGACACACAGAGACCTGAAAGCGGTGTAGAATGGCTGCGGCTTGCCGGGAGCAGGACATAAGTGAATTGGAGAAATCTGAGGCTAGCCTCTACAGGCTAACTGCGGGAGATGAAAGGACAGCTGTGGTTCATCTGGCCCTTGTCTTTCTACAGCTAAGTTATAATGGCGTTTTAAAAAAATCAACCACAACCCTTTGTGAGGCATTCCCCACCTTATAATTTGTCAGTATTATTTTTTCTATCTTCCATTTTCAATTCAAAAGCTAGTCTCTGCTGCCTCCTTCACGGAAACAGTTATCAGCTCATCATACATTCTCATCTACTAATTTACATACCTCATAATACATGGTCAATGTTCATGAGACAACGGCATTGAACAATTTATGGATTTGATGCAGTGATTGGCAATATCCGAATTGGCAGATGCTGATATTGGTGATCGGCTCCCAAAATCCTGATTATTGCATCTCTAAAAATTAAACAAGCATAAACAAAAATTGGACTCACGTTGTGGAAGCCGTTTTGTGCCACGATGGCCTCTGTATTGTTGGAGGGGGAGAAGCGGTGGGGGGAACGGTTTGTGTTGCTGCAGTCCACCGCCTGACCATTACATGTTGCTGAATATTACACTCAGTAGCTTTAAGTTATAAGAAATAAGTATTGCAGAGATATCAGATACTTTTATGCATTCATTTGTTGGGTTGATCCTTTTGCACAGGACCTGCTCTGTATGCCTACAACAATGCGGTGTTTACTGATGATGACTGGGAGAGAATTCAAAAGGCTGGAAGAAGTGGGAAGATCAACGACCCAAACAAAATCGGAAGATTTGGAATTGGCTTCAACTCTGTTTATCATATAACAGGTGAAATATATTCATAACAGTCATAAAATATTTTTACTTAATAATGTTCTGAAGATTATTGACAAAAAAATATAAGGGTCAATTTATCTATTGTGTCAACAGATGTGCCAAGTATTTTCAGCTCAGGACATCTTGGATTGATGGACCCCCAAGAAGAAATATTTGGCGATAAGGGGATTCGTTGGTTTTTGAATGACCCCGAAGACCAAGAATCTCTGATGACAATGCACGACCAGTTTCAACCCTACAGAGACATTGCTTCCCTTGTAGGCAAACAAGAATGGTCAAAGATCATAGAGAATCAATATTTCTCTGGGACAATTTTCAGACTCCCGTTACGCAACAAGGCATCAGAGATTTCAGACAATCTGTATAATTCAGATAAAGTGGTTGACCTTTTTGATAGCTTTAT
>JAUZNJ010098329.1:0-21529 GCA_034780135.1 Jordanella pulchra
CTTAAAACTAGATAAGGTGTCTGCCTCACGTACTAAAACTGGTAGTTGGTTCCACAGGAAAGGAGCCTGGTAGCTGAGAGATCTGCCCCCCATTCTACTTTAGAAATTCTAGGAACCACTAGTAGACCTGCAGATTGTGAGCGAAGTGCTCTGTTAGGAACATAAGGAACAATGCATGAATGATTTTAAGGTCAAGATGTCAGGTTGTTTATCATTGTAACATCAGCTTGATACTTCCTAAGATTACTAGGAACATATGCTGTAGCAAAGTGACATACACAATTGCACAACCATTCCGTCACAGTGGTACTAAATCATTTTAGGGCACTGGATTGAACTTAAATGAGCTGAAGTCATTCAGTGAGTTACAGTGTGTCCGCTCCACCCTTCCAGCATATGTTAGATTCATGTAATTTAACATAAAGTAAAACCTACAGGAATAATGCAACTGTGGGTGATCTCATTGTTCAAAGGTGTGGACTTAAACTTGGGTGATTTTACAGAATCATGAAACAACTTAAAAACTTCACAGAGGTATTACCCTAGATATTGTCATATCCACTGCCAGAAAGCTCAACAATTTATCATAAAAGCCTGGAGTTTAATGCTTGAATGTTGCCACACACATGCATGAAGTTAAATAACTCCTTTGGTAACGGAAGGACAAAATCTCGTAAAACACGCAGCCAAATAAACAGCAGCAAACCAAGGCACAAACAAACAGATTTGCTATTAGGGAGGAATTAGGGAAACCAACTAAGCAACTTCACCCTCTGCAGAGTGGAGCAGCATGCAGCATGCCTTAGTCCTTAGTGGGTGTCTCTGAGCATCTGAAAGTGTTTATGGACAGACTGTGGAAGTCATTATGGAATATTTGAGCACACTTGTGCTGATAGCGATGATTCTAGGTCCACAAAAGGCTTCTAACTTAGGTGGTCCATAGTGAGGAAGATGAGCAGCAAGAGGAAGTGAGGATGAGGAAGTGAGGAGAGAACCAGAAGATTTTGTTGCCACCACGATTCTACAGCTTTTTGCCTCTGATGCAGATGTGGCCCAGAAAAGGAAGAGAGGAGAAAAAAAATCACTGTAAAAGTTCTAATTATCTAAAACTCCAAATACTAAAATATTATTGCAAAGAGTTGTGGTAAATTTGCAAACTTCACATGTGTATATAATTAGTTCTTGTAAGATAATTAATATAATTTATTCATTTATTTTTGTTACCTTAAATCTGCTGGTAAGTATTTTATTCTCTGTATAAATCCAGGTGTTCAGTGAAGGCCTCATAAGCCTGTTAGAGAACATTAGAAAACAAACAGCATTAAAAACACCAAGGAACACAGCAAACAGGTCAGGGAGAAAGATGTGGAAATGTTTAAAGCAGGCTAAGGTTATGCAAAAATATCCCAAGCTTTGAACAGAAAATTGTTCAATTCATTGTCAATGAAAATTCTTGGTACAACTCAGCCATAAAGATATAGCCATCAAGCTAAACAGACAAGTAAGAAGGGCAAAGAAGAGGCCCATTATATCTGTGGAGGAGCAAAGAAAACAGTAAAATTGATGTGGAGAACCGGTCAGAGGATCAACTAATTACAATGTAATATATCTGCTTTTTATGAAGAGTGGTAAGAAAAAAAACCATTACTAACTTCCCCTTAAAGTGGGGAGAGAGCAAACAAATGAGTGGCCAAGTCATTTAAGAAAATCATGACACAAAGAAATACATATATGTATATATTGTGGGTTCTCTATTCCCTGACTGTATTCAGACAGAACACAGAATTAATTTTATAATCTTGAGGGTTTTATTAAACATATTCAGATATAAGAATATAATTCAAAAGTACTTTCCCTCTCATTCAATTTAATTTTGCTACTTTAAGCTTTGATACCAAAAACAGACAACAGTAGTGGCTGCTCTCCTATAAAACAGAAATAAAATCCTCAGCCACACTTATAGAACATCTTAAAGTGAAATTCTTATATATAAAACAATAAAATACAGTTTCATCACTCAACCACATTATTACAACCCATTCTGACCTAACTTAAAAAACTTATTTCAAATATAGATGAGAAACTCACTCACATCCAGTGGATAGCCTACAGCTTCGTTTTATACCTGGTCACAGCACACAGATACTCCTCTTTCTCTCCTCTGTGAATAAACAAAATATACTTCAAGTAAAACAAACAATTAATGACATAACAAGGATTTTTATTGTTAGGTTTGTCACTTATGCCGCTCTGCTGCTCAACTTCGAACCCAAGAGAATGGAAACAGCACATGCATACATCTCCCACGTTTTATAGTCTGTTTAAAATGTTTTGTGACCAACTACAGTGATTAGCTGTCCCTAGCTTCCCAGCTGGGAATATTCGCGGGTCTTGATGAGACTTCAGAGTTTTTGCGGGATTTGCAGTTGCCGTTCTTAAAGTGACAGTATGCGATAATAATCCCTTATCCCTCAGCCAATGTACAAAAAGCACTGTAGCCCCAGTTCACTTGGCTATGGTAGAGAGTGTTTTGGTCAGATGGCTTAACCAGAACTAGACTCTGCCATGTTAAGGGGATTCATTTGTTTAGCAAGGAAAGAAAAGCTAATGAGTGAATAAGAAAATCTAAAGCGATAACTCCTCCTGAAGAAAAAATCTATTTAAAGCTCTGAAAAACTTGACATTGGGGTGCAAGGTTCATAATCGAACAGGACAAACATTCTAAAGCCTGGGTCCCACCAGTTGCGTCCAACCTCTTAGTGTCTGATCCAATTTTTTTCCATGTGAAATTGACTGCAGAGTGCACAGATGGGCTCCTGCTACACAGGGTGAGCAGATCCCTATCTGTGCAGATTGTTTTCACTTCTGTCTCTATGCCCCAGAAATTGAAACAATATCCTGCTTTTGACTGGGAAAGATTAAAAAAATAAAACAAGAAAAAGAGAGAACAACAAGCTGGTGTAGCTACAAAGCACAGCCTCTCTTCATGAACAGCCTGAACCAAACAGATAGAGGATTTTGATATATAGCCAACACAATATAATGAGAACTAGGTTTAATAAAAGGGCAAATGCAGCAGTAAAAGCTGTGGTACTATTTAGGCTATGTACTGGGTGAGGCCGTGAGAGGTGATTCTCAAAGAGCGATCTGTGAAGTGTTACCAATTGTTTTTTAATGATAAGCTTATTTTTCCTTTATCCCCCATGTTGTTGTTTTTTTGTACGTGAGGCTCAAAGAGATTTACTCTGGACTCCTGTCATGAGTAAAGAATTCTGTTTTTTAAATTTTTTTTTGACAGATTTAATTTGACAGTTTTTTTCCCTCAAATTGGATGTGGTTTACTTTGTAACCACATCTCTCCTCCTGTCAGACCCATGAAATTACTGCTTAATTGCTGCATAGTCTGACTGAAATAGACTATGGTTCTATCACAGCCAGAGCTACGTAAGCCCCCTTGCAGAAAATCGTGTTGGGTGTGTTCATCCCTATTCACTGTGAAGAAGCACTAAATGCCACAACATAGTACAGCATGTTTTTCTTTCTGATCAAACGTAAAATCATGTTCGGAGTATTCAAGGTTTAAACCTTGCCTGGGCTGCAATGGGTGGTTTAGAGTTAAGCACCTTAATGCACTGAAGTGGTACATTAAAAGTTCAGAATTTAATCAAAATGACAATTTGTGGCAACACTTTAGAATTAAGTTTCACAGACACTTCCATTCATACTATATTTTATTTTCTAATGGCAGTCAGTTGTGTTGAGTATCACTGTGCAACTACCTATATCTGCTGGCAAAATGGTAATCTAATGGTCTTTGCTGAGAGAGGTAACTGCCATGCATTCCTTCTTATGTCTAGTTTCTGAGAAACCCGGGAGGATTTTCTCTAAACACAACATACCAGTGAATTTCAAACTCAACAACACACTCAGACAAAAACTGGTTTGTCACAAGAACAGAACACCAAAACCTGTGTGTTTATGCATTCTACTATAGAGAAGACTGTATGGACTCTTGAAAACCATATAAGAAGTACACAAAAAGGTGGGGCAGCACAGGAGAACTAGTAGCACTGGGCAAGATTTGACTGTACTCCTGCACCTGAAGAACAAAGGATACACCAAAAACAACCAGACTTTTGACAGAGAGTTCAGATGGTTTGAAAGAGGAGTGAAGGAAGTCCTCTTTGTTAAAAGAGAAAAAACATTACTGACCAGACGGGGAGGACTGTGGTATTTCAAAGAAATTGCACAAGTGTACTCATCATGTTTCAAATGGCTAATCACATAACACATACACAAGACTACTAACCCATACACATGCTACCAGTTACAAACCTTAAAGCACAATGATACACCGTATCCAATGATTTAAGGCATTTGCTTGAAGCATTCATGTATAAATCATCTCCATAATCAAAAAGAGGCAGGAAAGTTGCTTCTACCAATTTATTTCTAGCTTTAAGAGTGAAACCAGAACCAGTTCGATAACAAAACCCAATCTTCATTTTCAATGTTTGTAACAAATTTGCTATGTGATTTTTAAAAGAAAGCTCTTTATCCGGAATAAAACCAAGATATTTGTAATTACAGACAAGCTCAATTTTTGCAAATACAGCAGTTGTAAGCAATAGAGGAATTCCTGGAAGTTTGAAGAGTGTGAAAAAAGCATTGCTATCCACATTTAAAACCAACTTCAAAGTTTGTAAACGTGTGTGAACCACGTCGAAGGCAGACTGCAAATATTGTATTGCCTGAGATAGTGATGTAGAATAACAGTAAAGTACTAAATCATCAGCACAAAAATGATGAAAAGCTTTTGACAAATTGTCACACATGTTATTTATATAAATAGAAAATAAAAGTGGACCAAGAACTGAGCCCTGTGGTACACCATTTAAAATAGTAAGAATAGAAGAAGTATCGTCAGGCAATTTAACTCACTGGGTTCTATTTGACTGATAATCAGCTACCCACATGGTAGATTGCTGTGAGAGCCCAATCTTGCATAGAATTTCAATTCAAAGCGTGTGATTTACTGAGTCAAACACCTTTTATAAATCAATAGATAAAGCAACACAATGTTTTTTGTTATCAAGAGCCTGGATAAGATAATTAAAAACCTTTAAAGTGGCAGTAACAATACTATGATTTTTTTATAACCAGCTTGTACATTTTGTAAAACACAATTTGAATCTAAAAAAAATTTCAATTGATCTGCAACTAATTTTTCAAACATTTTTGCTAGGATACATAATTTCAAAATTTGTCTGTAATTGTTTACCTGTGATGTTTTCCCACCCTTAAATTGAGGCAAAACAAATGCTGATTTCCTACCATTAGGGATTTTGATGGAGATTATACTTAAATTAGAAATATCAGACAATGGCTGTGCTATAAACTCTGCAGCCAATTTTAGAAAAAAAAAGCAGCCAGGTTATCTGGCCGTGCTGGTTTTCTGGTGTCCATGTTTTTACAACTCTCTGAGAACCTCAGCTAAACAAATAGGGGAAAAGTTAAAAGTGGTGAAATTACTATCATTATTTAAAAACAGCTCATCAGTATTTACATTTTGACCTAATGAATGTGAATCATCAAATAGAGAACATACAGGAATAAAATGCTCATTTAAATAAAAACTTCTAATTTATCAGACACCATTGGTTTCCATCAAAACTACAGCCAGACCAAAACCAAAGTGTAGAAAAATTCTGGTCATGCACCATGAATGTCCTTCAAACTACTCAAATGCAAACATCAGCACTCTCATGATAGGTCAACGCTTGCCTATATCTAATACATTTACCCACTTACAATGAATTTAACATCAGGACATTTGCAGATACAACTAAATAAACTCCTCTATCAGGAATTTCCGCAGGTGTTTGGATGCACATAGGGAATAGAGAAATTAGCCCATTTTAAATAATATCTATAATAGTTGTGGTTTTGAAGGTGGTATTGTTAATGATACGGATGGAAGAAATCAACTTGCAAAAGCCGCTCCCTCTTTGACGGCCAGAGAAGCACTCAAGCATCGTCTCTCAGATGTCCTGCTTCCTCTTGTAAATTGCAGGAATTCTTTCATGTTGCAAGTGCTTTTTGGTTTATGGCCACAGCACTTGAGAGTGGCTCTGCAGAGGCCCACAGCTCACAAATTTCTCCAGTCGCCCTTAGGATTTTAGACCAGCCTCTGTGTGTGTGTCTGTGTGGGTGTGGGTGTGTGTGTGTGTGTGTGTGTGTGTACGTGTGGTTGAGTTCACGGAGGTTGTAAAGGGGAAAGACAAAGAGGGAGGAGGTGAGTATGTGGGCACACTTCTTTCTTGCTTGCTGCTCCATTCATCACTTTGTTGTCCCAGCTGTGAGGAAAACCGCACTGTGGTGAATCCCTTTTGAAAAGTGGAGATGATAAGAATTCCTGGATTGAAGTTGTTCAGCCCACACTTCCTTGGCACATGGGCTACTTCCTTTCAGACCTGGTCATGTGGTAAACTGGTGCTCTGACACTGCCCATCATGACCACAGCTCGTCCTGCCTAATCACTCTGTCTTGTACCAGACTGTGATGTCATAGTATTGTAAACCAGAAAGGGGACAACTCTGTCTGGCTTTGGGAATAATGATCGGTGGCATCCAACCATCTAATTAGATAGGAGGATACACATTCCGGCATGAAAGCAACGGGGAACGAAAGGTAGAGGATTAACTTTACACTGGCTGTTCAAACCAAGGCCATACTAGAAAAACACATCACTCTTGTAAAAACAAAAAAGATTCAGCCAAGGCAACTTTTAAGCAGCAAATATCCACAGCCGCCTTCCACTTTTGGGATTTCCTAAACTGAATGACCTCAGCCATTTTATGTTTTTGGCATCCTTTCCATGTAGAATTCATCTTATGTCCCGCAGACCACTGAGACTAGACAACTGCCAGATGGTGTATCTATTTGCCTTCCTTTAACTTCACCTCATGCAGCAGATACGGCAGGTAGAGAAACAGAGTCTAGCACTGTTTCAAATAAAACCTGTGCTTTGAATTTTCTTCTCCTGGTTTTTATACTCCTTGGTTCAGAGACATTTTGGGTTTGACTCAAGTTCACGCTAACAGGTGCAGCTGTGCCACAGAGGTAATATCAGGGCAGCATGAAGTATGAACCTCTATCTCGCAGTATTCTTTCTTTTTTTGGTTTTTCTCTGAGTTGTTTGTGATCTCTTGTTCCTTCTTTGTGTGCCAGTGCACCTGCGCACAGCAGGGAGAAGATGAAAAATGAAAGGCATTAAAACAGACTTTCAAAAAGTCTGTTTTCTTGATTTATCTCTCCCAAATCTAATTTGTTGAAGTTTATAAAGAATGTAACACATGCATCCAACAGGACAAACAAAAATGGACTCCTGGAGCTAATTTAGGTAAGTGTAATTAAATTTGAGCCCTTGCACATGTGTGTAGAAACATATCCTTAATGGGAAGATGAATGACTTCTTGGCCGACTTTATGGAAGAAGTTTTGCACTGGAATACATCTGTTACCAACTACCTAAACATGAAAAATCCAAGCAGGTGTTTCAGTATGTCAGTTGCTGTTACAAAAGGCTTAGATGCTTGCTAGGCAGGTACTGCACCCTGCTGCTAAATAATAATCGTATAAAAAAGTAATTATGTAGTTGAAGTCAAGATGCCAGATCAAATGTCTTTAACTGGAACCTCTAGCTGTTTCTGTTTTATTGCTTCTAACTGAAGAAAACTAAAAACTGAACAAATATATAAACCCGTCAAAATAATCACTTACAAATGTATCAGTTTGCTTTTGCTCCAATCCTCCACACTTTACCATGTTAGATTAAGTTTATAAGGAATATCTGATGCCCCATTTGAGGTTGGAATAATAATTTCAAACTTTTGTAAGGCCTTGTTTAGACAGTTATTATTTCTATTCAGGACACATTGAATGCATAAAGTCAGTGCACCCCTGTTAAAATGCCTGATTTTTTTGACTCGGAAAAAGAAACCATATTTATCACATCACATTGGACATATACAGTATATAGGATAAATATAAACAGGAATTAGGTTTTATTAAGCTTCCTCTGTCTGTTGTACTAATATGATCCATAAGGGCTCATTTTTTTACACAGAGTGTTTGCTCTCAAATGACAAAAAGTTAAATTACTTCTGAAGAAAACACATCCCTCAGCATGACACTGCCATCACCCTATCTCACCATGGATAGAATGTTCTTCTGTTGATGTGCAGTGTTGCTATCATACCAAGGTTGCTCAGTGAAACTGTTTACGAATCCAAGCTTTAAACTGAAGTCCCCTACCCTGGTCTTCGGGGCCTGATGCTTCAGGAGTTTCCCAGGTGTTCCACATGTGACTTAAATTAATGATAGATTAGCTGCTGAGGTGATGCAATTATTTTAATCAGTCATGCTTTATGTAAGAATACAGGATTATTGACACTTTATTTAGGGATCAAAGCATTAAATCATAACACATTCTATAACAAAGCCTCATTAAACAGTTTCTGTTTTGTCTTTAAAAATTAGAAGCATCTCATTTCACTAATGTCACTACCCCATATACTCTCCAGTTATAAACAACTGATTTTATAGTTCTGTGGTAACTGCATGTATGGCTATAGATCATTTTGCAATCTTTTTTTGATAGCTTTGCAAATCAGGTCTATGCTGTGGATAGCATCACGTAAGAAAAAAGATTTAAATGACAATCATTTAATAATTAATCAGGTTCTTTTTAATTGATTATACAACTTTTGATTTTGTCTAAAAGATTTGTGTGTTAGTTAAAAAAACACAAGTTATGTCTCACATTAGGTGGAAAATATTTACCAAAATTATCTATTCTCCTCTAATTCCTTTATTTCACAGTAAATTATCTAAAAATTGTGTGAAGACATGTTTTACCAACTGAACATGAATAATAAAAATTTTTATTCAAGTTACACATGAAATGTTCAGTTATGGCCTATAGCTCAAATGCATTTTACACCAGGTTATCTTCATTACCCTTTTAGAGCAAAAACACGTTGTGTTGGCCACACTTTTAGTTTTAACTCTACCTTTACCATCTGCTTTCTGCGGATATACATTTTAAAATACAACAGTATTAGGAAGGTTAGAATGATTAAAAATAAAAAAGGCAACACAGGCCAATTTTAAAAAACATAGCTTTTCTTAGGATTTGCAGAAAAGGTTAAATGTTAAGGCATTTTAGTTTTTCATGTCTGATCTCTCCTTCTATTCTAATACTGTTCTGCCTCCATGGTACACTGACATTCCTCCCCAGACTCTGTCCTTTACTGTATAATTTTGTTGTGTATGGTCTGGAGTGAATCATATCCACTTGATGTCATACCCTAAGCCTAAACAGAACCAGTGTAATCTCAGACTTGACAAGAATGACCAAAACATGTCAACTTGTTGTGATCTGAAGTAAAAACTTGTGCCGCTGCTGATTGTGTTGCAGTACTTATTCCAGCATTCTGTCACTGTATACTTCTGTCACATGTGTACTTTCACCCACATGTTTGTCTACATACTGTATATTCAATCAACCAGTTCATCCAATGGCATCTCATAAGAAGTGGTGCTGTCCTGAAAGAGGATGCACAATTTGATTTTTTTCCTCTTTAAATTTTATTAGCTTCCATTTTCATTCCTAGGGCCTCAGCATACAAAATTCCTGGAGTATAACAACTCTACCTTAATTATGAGATACTTATTTTCTCCCAAATACATTGATTAATTATATGTTGTTGCTTTTTTAATTATTTTTACTTTTCAACCTAAGAGATTGGTTAAAGAGCAAACAAACAAACAAACAAACAAAAAAACAAATAAAACCAGACTGATATATATTCAAAACTGTATAACATAAACATGTGGACTTGGTTGGCATTTAGATATTATTATGTAATTCCATGTATTATATTATTATGGAAAACATTGACCAAAGCCTCGCTTTGGCAATGCTTTTCTTGCTTTCTGTGCAAAAGAAAAATTCTAACAGTTGTACTTGTTTTTGTATTTCATCCCACATCTGTCTATTTTTTTATTTTGTTAGCTTGACTTGCTTTTCATTAAAATTCCAATGCAAAATGATGAAGAGGGGATGGTTGAATAATCTAAAAGAAAATTGAAGCTGTCATAGTTTGGATGAATCTTTAGTCCAGCATTTTCTTTAAAAAATTAATTGCCTGCAGGCACAGCTGTAAGGCCGCTGGTTCCACCACTCAGAGCCTTTTGATTCTTCCTTGCTCTCATTCCCTAAAACCAAAATCTAGATTTAACCTAAACCTGAACAACCGGTTTTAACCACTGGCCATGAACAATAACTGACTTATTAACTCTTTAGGCATAAATAATATTTGCAATGTTTTGCATAGGCATGAATTAGAAGCAACATGGACTGTTTTCATTTGAACAGATACAGCAAACAAAATAATTTTCATATTTTGCACAGAAAGGGTTTCAGTCTGTGGGACATCGTAGTGGTGTAAGCTCTTAGAGACTATGTAGTATTATCCAATTGTGTTATTTGCAGAATCCTTCTTATGATTTTCTGATTGCTGCCTCCTGGCACTACGCAGGTTTTATTTTCACATGGGGGAATAAACAGAAATAAAAGCACAGCTGTCCAACCATCGCAGGGGTCTAGAATATTTTTTATAAACCCATGTTAGGTAAAACAATCAAAGTTTTCTAGCTTGGTTTTCTTCCAGGTCCCTTTAGAAAGAGTTTGTTTCGTTTTCTGCTCTGGTCTTCAGTTCTCATCCTGTTCGTCACTATCCCAGATCTGATAGCAGCCTCTCTGCTTGTAAGAGTTACAGTACCCAGCCCATAATGCGCTCCAGACGGCCTGACTTCCTAATGACTGGTTGTGCTCCAAGCCTTTCCGGGCATGACTGTGGCCGCGAGCCTCACACAAACACACACAGATGCACGCACCACATGTTGACCAGTCAAACAGTTTCCTTTAGCTATTTGTCTCTCTATAAGCTATCGTTAGACTCACCCTTTGTTTTCTACTTCATCACACCAACCCGCAAACTTAAGTATCGCCTTACCTTGTCTCACATTGAGGGTTTTTATAAATTATCTTGCATACTAGGTAGCATGAGGTGAACATATGGCGGGAGCTTGTGTGAATCAAAGTCAACATGAGTGTGTGTACATCATCTCCCAAATGCAATGGATGAATAACTGTGAATGTTATGGAAACCCCCTTGCGGTGTCCAATGCAAGATAACCTGCATTCAATTAGTATGGTATTCTTCTCCACATTTCCTCAGATTTATGCACAACACGAGAACCATAACAAAGAAAAAAAATGTTTCTCTTCCTTAACTAAGGTCTGTCAAGTATTCCAAGCCGTTCCACCGCTGGGACTCCTGCTCCCAGATATAGCTCATTTTCATAGCCCTTTTGCGCTACCACAGCAGGGGCTCTCATTGTTGCCCAGACAACAGTTCTGTTTGTTTGGTTTAACTCCACATCTCCTGTTATTATTTTATTTTTACAAACCAAAATCTGCAGTTTCACAGTTTTTCCATTTTTTGCATGTTCTAAAAAAGGAGTTAATTTACTGCCATGGCAACAAATTGAGACCAGAAACAAACCACATAAAAATTGGAGTTTGGAATCATTTGCCCAAAATCTATTAAAAACCCCTCGTCCCTTAGCTCCTTTACAATATCATTGTAATTTGTTTGTTAATAAATTAAAGTTAACAAATCAATGCTACTCTGTCATACAGTGGTGTAAAACAAGCTTGGGTTGACCAGAACTATCTTTTAGTGAATGATTTGTGTTACATTCACTTGAAAAAAACTTAAATCCTTAAAAATAAATAAACTAATAAAATAAGATGTTCTACCTATAGATCCCCCATTGGTACATAAAACTGTAAATTCTCTTATTAAGGGATATCATAAAGCACTCTTTTTAACATGCTTATTCAAGATAATTATATGCACCTCTTTCTTATTTTTGCAGATCAGTTTTTTTGGTTGTTTTTTTTACATCTTTTTCACCTTCAGATGAGTTTTCAGAGCAAAACATGGGATGAGATGTCAGATAGTCAGGCTTGTACACTTTTCGTGGCAAGCAGTTCTGACATTTTTGCAAAAAACAACTTTCATTTTCTTCCCTTTAACTTCCAAAATGTTTTTGTGTAATTACTGTGTGATTCACTAATATATTGTATCTTGGTCACATGGTTGTTGCAGGTAAAATGAGAGTCCAGCCTGTTGAGTTTCCAATCTACAACATTTTGACATTTTTCCTGCCTCCATCCTCTTTACTTGACATATCAACATATAATTGTCTTAGAAACCCACTATTAAACTAGTTACCTAGTTTTACCTGTTTCTTGGCTGGCCATTTTTTTATGCGTTGAGGCCCATGTTCAGTTTTGGGTATGTGTCATCATTACTCTTGGGTGCATTTTGGCCGTTTGCCCTGGTGGTCTAAAATTCCTCTTTCTTCTTTGCTCTGCTTAATGTATAACTTGACTTTAGACCTGGGCATAGATTCCCTTTAAGCGGTTCTGATTTGACACTTGGTTTCCTTGAAAGAAATCTGCTGCTGGTTTCATGTGTTTTGAGTACCGAACAGTTTATTTTTGTTTGGCCAGCAAGATATTTGACCATAAAGCTGCATATTTAATTTTCACTGCAGGTTTAGAGTTTCACTTTTTTCCCATCTTTTTAAGGTTGACATTCAACACAAGGCTCTTCTTTCTGAAGCTTATAAAACTAAAGATAACCCTTAATTTTCCAAAATTAAGCCTATGATTTATATCACCATGTGAAGCCTTTGTCACTTCAACATACAAAGATTATAATCAGTCCGTCTCAATTTTCTTGGCAGCTTACTCTGTAGAAAACAGTTTGATGTTGACTCTTGATCTTTAAGCTGGTATAAATGAAATATAATCTTTAAAATAAAATAAAACTCTGTGAGATAAGGGTTGAATTATTTTTCTCTTCACAAGCAAAGGTCCTAAGATTCAACAAATGTATCTAATCAGAATTGCTTGTATCATCAGCTTTCTGGTTTACAGTACTTAATCAAGCCCTTCCCATACACAAGCTGAAGACATTGGATAAAGTTTATGATCAACATTCTCTTACATAGTCTCTTAGAGAGTCCAGCTATCCCCTTGGGAAACAAAGCAGCAGACTTTTTTGGCTCATGTTTATGATCTCGCTTCTGAATTTTGTAGTGTATAGAGTTGCACATGTTTATACCAAAACAAACAAACGGACCAATAAAAGCAATCAAAAGTTTTAAATAACTACATTCTGGACAAAGCTGGCTGTTTTCTTTGTACACAAACTTGCAAACCTGTACAGATAATAGGAGCTGATGAATGTAACAGTGACAGCTTCCTCTGACACTACTGGTATTCATCTCTGTTCTTTATCTGCAGGTGGCTGTGAGGCCAGTGAGGGCCTGCTCTCCTAGACAAATGAATAATGTTTCCTTTGGCTGTAGAAACAACCTCTAATTGTTAACCTGTGCTCCTATCTTTGCCAGGATGTGCAGCTGATGCCCACACAAACATACACAATTGTGCTCTCACCTGGAACGGCATGTTTTTTTTTTGTTTTTTTTACTGTGTGCAGATAAACACAGACAAACAAACAACCTTTCTTCACAGACAAGAGGTAGGTTGTCCTACTGCATCTTGCCCACCAGAGGGTGCAGACAATGAACCCACATCAACCCAAGGTTTAACCAGAGATTCCTTGGGACCAAAGCATGAAGCTCTGGATACTGGCTGGGCAGACAGAACCAACAGGACATCAGTGAACTTAATGAACTAACAATATGTTATTTCTATCTACACACACATAGGACTTCATATGATTGTTTGAAGATGAGTTACCAGATAGTTATCAAAATTGTAATTCTATGTATATTTGAAAATCTGTTGCACATCTTGCTGTGGCTCATCTATTATATAAACAAACAGGCACCACTGCACACCTTTTATTTACAGTAGAGGGATGCATAAAGAAGGCTGAAATATGCTAGAAAATTTGCCACTTTATTTTGTATTTTGAGTTTAATCTCCTGGAGTTCATATAAAACCAACGATTGGGATGAAAAACAAACATAAATCAGCAAGGAAATTTTATCTGACCAGCTTGTCCAGAGTCACCCAGGCTTCATGGTCTTAAGACATGACCTGAGGCTACGGGACATGGCTTGTTTTGTCTGGTCATGAATAAGGAAACACCCCAACCTCAGCCATTTTACTTTATAGATGATTCTATGAATAATTAGGATAAGCAGGGGACTTTGTCTGGAAACAAGGGAATATGACAATTGCCGTGGAACTATATTGTGAGCATAGAAAAAAAAAATGATACAGTCAAAACCCTAATTTTATATCTGTAATGTAGAGAGGTACAACTGTCAGACTCACATTTCAAAGTATCTGGGCCCTGAGCCGGCATGAGAGTTCCCCGATATTACCAAACCCCCCAACCTCCTGTAAATAACATGGAGCGGCATTACTGTAACATAGTGATTAAATGAAATTTGAAGCAAAAACATATATATAATTATGTATAATTAAATTTTTTTATTAAAAAAGAAAACATAATAAACAATTCTTACAAACAATAAACAATTTTGATTTCTACAAATGCCCATACAGAATCCAGATCAATTTTAACCAAGTTAATTGCACATTAGGCAATTGGTTTCTTTTGTTATGTAAAATTTAAGATAATAATTTTCTTTATCTATAAAAAAAGGCTCAATTTTATACTAAGCTGCAGCAACAGATTTATACCACCCTGAATGATATTGTGTAATCACTCTCGATTTTTGGCTTATGCACACAAGGATATCTAAGGTATACCCACTGCTCTTAAAGCTTTGTTTGATATTCACCTTGGTTACCTGTTGTCTTTTTGCTGTTATGTTCTTTCCTTTCTTTCTCTGTTTCACACAGGTTTAGAAGTTGACTCCTAAGAGTAATTGAATATTTTCTGTATTGTCTATTTCCTGTTGTTTTGCTTTCTTTATTTTTTTTCTCTTTTCACGCTCTCTTTCCTAACTCCATCTCTTTCTATCTCCCCTTAGTTCTTGTCTCGCCTTTCTTTTTCACCTACCTTTCCGCCTGCGTGTTTACGATTGTCCTCCCCAAAATAATTTTCAATAAAGTTTTATATACATGTGGAACCCTATGACAGAGTCATAACTGTCTGCTTGAGAAAGCAAATCTGTTGGGCTGCTATCTAGCTCTGAGACATCTACTCCCTATTATCCAGAGCAGGAAGTAAACTAAAATATATGACCAAGCAGGACTTTGTGTCCCGACACCAACAAAAGTAAGAACCACTTTACAGAAATAGAGGAAAGATTTAATCATAGTGAACCTTCCCAGAACTGACTGATCAACCAAAATTAGTCCAAAAGAAAACCAATAACTCATCAAGGAGTGACAAAAAGATCCAGAACCACATGTAGAGCACCACAGTCCCCAATTATCCTTAGCAAGGTCTATGTCCATTACACAACAACAATAAATATACAGGCTAAAAATGGCACCCATGAAAGAGTTCCATGGTCAAAACCATTGCTAACCTAAAACAATACGAAGGCCTTTATCACATTTTTGCCAAAAAACTCATCTTGATGATTCCCAAGAGATATCGTTATATGTTTTGTGGACTGCCAAAAAGTAGAGCTTAAAAGTAAGGCATCACAAAAAATTTTGCAAAGAAGATATTTTAGAAAAAGAGGCACATACCAAAAGCCTAACGTGGTGGTGGTAGTGTGGTGGTCTGGTCTAGCTTAAATTCTTCAGTGTCAAGTTTGGGTTCTAAGAGCTTAGCCCAAATGCAGAACACTACAGGAGACAAAGGTAAGATAAATGGTTTTTTGAAAGTTCTAACAAATGATCTAAAAATATACTTTAAACTGGAATTGAAGCTTCCGGGGTTCGTCTCTATAAAAGGACAATAAAGAGTTGGTGAGTTCAGGTGGCTCGGAGAAATGGGTAATTGAATGAAAGCGGAAACGATCTTACTTTGAGTGATGAGAGTTGATGGTCTAGGGAGGGTACTCTCGTCAGGGTTTTCACTCAAAGATGATCCTGACATCCAGGAAGGTTTAGATTCCAAAGATCTACGTGAGAGAGATTGTCCGGTATATTTCTGGAGCTTGGTTGTGGCAGAGGGCGAGCAGTTGGACCGTACCTGAAGGCAACTTGATGAGCTTGTGACTGCCGGTTGATTGGACTGAAGAGAGTAGTAGATCTGCTGAAGGTGATGAGAATGGGTGCGGCAACCAGTGGGTAACATCCACGCCGTCTCAGAAGCACAGGGAACGATCCAAGCAGATCTCCACTTGGAACTGTTAAGCTTCTCTTAGAAGGCGGCACATCTTGAGAGAAGAAAAGACACCAAAACTAACTAAAGGTTCTAGGAAGGCAAGGACAATATTCGGGCTTACGCTGGACAGCACTGAATACCATGAGAGACTAACACTCGGGCGTCGATGAACCAGCAGTCTGATCCTTTTAAACACCTTCTGATTAGGTGATAGGTCTCAGGCTTGTGGATGGCATCACTCCAACCACAGCCACTGGTTCCGTCTAGTGACCAAAGGAAAAAGGAAAATACACACAAAAAAAGAACAAAAACCCAGAACCCTGACATTCAGTACCTGCAAGACTTGTTGTAATTGATACAAACGTGAAGGATTTCGAGTGATAATTTTTTTTTTTTTACCATAAGTCAAGCAAAGTTCACAACGGAACAGTTACTCAAAGCACCCTATTAATACCAAGAGAAAGATCTTTTGAAGTACAAGGATGCTCCTTAGGAACTTTCTGACACTGGCATCATCTGTGGTGCGGTTGGCGAAAGCAGCAACTTCCCTTTAGCGAAGAGAAGCTCCTGGAGTGAAAACCCATTTGGAAGGCTAGCTTGGTCATAGCTTGCTCCATGAACACAGCACAAGTGGTAAAAGACAGAACAACTGTAGCATAAGCATCATCACTGTTGGATGATGTCTCCTACCCCATGCTTGAAACCAGAGTAGAATTGGAAAGCTCCTTCAGTGAAAAAATTGCTACATGTGTGCAAAAGAGAGCATTAAAGCAAATCCTTCCTCCTATCAACTTTACTTTCCATAGATCATCCTAAAACTACCCTATGTATTTTAATCCTTTCTTTCTTTTTGATGGTTAAATAAATAAATAAGAATATAATAATTAATACCAATTACTTAAAACTAAGGACTTGTAATTCTTCCCTCTGCAAATTTTTTTCAAACACACTAAGTAGTATAGATATGATAATGATATATGTATAAATTAAACATGGTTATGATTGTTTTTTAGATTTAAGTAAAAATATGAAAAAAAGCAGCTTCCAAAAATGTAATAGTAGTCGAGCTACTTGGTCCAGTTGACCTCTGGCTCTCGTAGAGGAATTTGCTCATATCAGCTGCTAAAATAGCATTACTTTGATAAGTCACACAATGACTGTCTATGTTTGTTTTGTTTTTTTTCTTTTAAGAAAATATATTCCAGAAAATTTTGTATAATATAATATAATAATGAATTTGAATATTATACTGTAATGTTGAATTTTTCAA
Organism: Jordanella pulchra; assembly: GCA_034780135.1. Taxonomy (NCBI): domain Eukaryota; kingdom Metazoa; phylum Chordata; class Actinopteri; order Cyprinodontiformes; family Cyprinodontidae; genus Jordanella; species Jordanella pulchra. Next base: position 17,637 of record JAUZNJ010098329.1, read on the forward strand.
CTTCATCAAACTAAGGAGCAGCTATTTAAAGTGGGGACATTTTCCTCATCCTCAATAAGCTCTTTTGCTAACACTTAGGTTCAGGGCTAAGGTGTGAATTGTGTTTAGTTTAGGGTTAGGGTGTGGTATGCATTGGTAATGTTTAAGTTAGGGTTATTGTTTAGGGCGTAGAAAGGGTTGATAATGACTGGCACGCAATAGGAGTCAATGGGAGTCAACACATGGTTCTTACCACATTTAGCTAGACCAGATGGGGTGTGTATTCTTGTCTTTAATACATTGTTGGGCCCATTTTCTGGAAAAAGTAGCACGTTGTGGGGACTGGTTGCTCCTTCTGGGTCCCAACAATGGTCCCAAAAGGAGATTTGCTTTTTTTTTTGGTCAGGGGTCATGTTTAGGACTGAGGTGTGAATTGAGTTCAGGTTGGGGTTAGGTATGAACCCATAATGGTTAGGTTTAGGGAAAGGGTTCTGGATAGCCTGTAGCAATTAATGAAGTCAATAAAAAAGGCCCTTCACAAGATAGTGAGTCAAGTTTGTGAGTGGGTGTGTGGCCATGTTTTTTGGGGAACAATTTCTCAGAAATATGCTACATTTTGGGGAATTATAGGTACTTGTGGGGACCAACGACTGGTCCCCCTGAGAAGTCTCTTCTTGGGGTGGGGGTTAAGTTTAGGACTAAGGTGCGATTAGAGTATATGTTAGGTTTAGTGTTAGGCATGTGTTGGTAATGCTCAAGGTTCAGGGTAAGGGTCATGCTTAGGCCATAGAAATGAGTGGGAAAGAAATGAAAATTAATGGAAAGCCCCCACAAGGATAGTGTGACACATCGTGTGTGGGTGTGTTTGTTGTGTGTATGTGCGTGTGTGCGTGATGGGGGAGGTAATTGTTTTTCTCCAGAATTTGATGAATAAAAATTCTAAAAACAATAGAACAAGTAATTTAGGCAACTTTTAAATCACATATTTATAAAAAAATGGATATTAATTTGCCTTAAACAGGTTTTACTCCACATTGAGTCACACAGTCTGCAAACAAAACCAAATTGCAACCTTATTCCTGTCCTCTAACTCTACTCCTAGTGCACTCATAGGTAACAACATGCACATGTAAGTAATTAAAAACTTACATTCCACCTTTTTGTATTTAGCCTATCGAAGCCACAGGAGACCTAAGCCTCTGTCTGGCACAAAACTAAACCCGTCCAGTGATCTGCTTTACTGCAGAATCTTGATAACCTCTGGGGCTTCTGTTAGCTCAGAGCAGAACCAGACTGCCACTTCAAAACACACACACACACACACAGACATGCAGACACAGATCACAAATATCCCACCCCCAGCGTTCCTAACTGTGGCTGACACATCAAAGGGCAGTGTCCAACAAGGAAGGTCTGGGGAATCATGGGAGACAAAGGAAGCGATTAAGAGATAAGGATCAGTCTGAGATATGACATTTCATCCTGGGCAGATCCGGTAGACACGCTCCATTCAAAGAGGGGTATATTGCAACTGAAGGGACGATGGAAAAAAGCAGTGGGGGGAGGGGGTGCAGGGTTTGTGGTTGCTTCCGGCCTTCTTATACACCTTTCTGCAGTTGGTTCCTAAGCACAGAGAGCGGTATGGTGATTGTACTCCATTAGCCACTTCCACTCCATCTAAATCTCTCCCTTGCTTGCTTTGTGTGCATAAAATAACAAAATCCCAAATTAAAATAACTTAAAAGTATTTAAGTACTTTAAATATTTAAATAGATAGAAAAAAATGAAACTAAACCTGTTTTTATTGCTCCTACACTTTCTTCAGCTTCAGAACCAGTGCACCTAGAGTTCAACATTTTATTTGCTCTTAAATAGTATTTAGCAACACAAAAGGGACGAACGCGAAAAACCGTCCCTATTGTGGGCCTAATTGCCTGAGGGTCATGTTACGTCTCCAGTTACCCGTTGTTGCTTTCAAACTGTAGCCCGCAAGCCCGAGGCACATTTCACCTGCCTCTCTGAAAGCCACACAAAGGCTCCGCGTATGAACACAGAGGGAGTCTGTTAGCAAATAAACACTGGGATCTAACTCCAGCCATGCCATAGCCAAATGCCACTTCTCTTTTCAGATATTCATGCAGCTGAAAGGGAGGCACTGCAAGTAACCCCAAATGGGAATCTGTAAGTAAACATTAAACTGTCACCTGATAACACCTTACTGTATATAAACTATTACTGAGTTGAAAGGATGCTTTAATAAGAAAAGGAAATAAAGAGTACAGAGATGCATATATATTCTTTAAATACAATAACTCTGCAGGAGTTTACAAGTTGGCCAGAGATTTCATGAGTTCAGTAATTAAGAACGTAAATTTAACTCCAGCCTTACTTCTAGGCAGGCGTTTGTTTTCCTTAAGTGCAAAGAATATTTGGCATGTGATTTCCTCAAGCAGGATTACCAAGCGTCTGCATTGCAGTAAATATTTATTCCAACTAAAGTATGACTTTGGTTATTTTATGTACACATAATCTTGCATTGTTTGGCAATGTTTCATCTGTTAGAAGTGTCAGAGGGTTATATTTTCTTACTTAGAATTCTGATACCTGCTCTACTGATGCTAAAAAGGAAAATGTTTTTTCGTCAATAATAAAACGTCTGATACCCCCCCACCCCAATTTTTTTTTTCTAAAAGTCAAAAAAGGTCATGTTTATGGGACCTGAATAAAGTATAAAACTAAATATTAATATCCCACAAATATTAAGTGGGAAATGAAAAGGAAATATTCCTAATATTTTCCATGTGGTTACTTCAGGCCTCCAATGGTCTAAAAATGTTTTTTACGCTACTGACGTCCATCATTACTTCAGTATTTTCTGTATAAATTCACTCAAAAGTCTCGTTCCAGTGCTTCAAAAAGTTTTCACTCACCTTTTCCAAATGTTATCCTATTACAACCATAGATTTGAACGGGTTTCATTGTTTTGTTTTTTTAGTCATAGGCTGACAGAAACGATCACATTTTTATAAAGTGGAAGACAAAAGGTTACATATTAAATGAGAAGCAGGAGTGTTTTTTTTTTTTATTTGTGGTGTTAGAAAATCCTTCTGTTCTCTAAACATCATCCTTGCAGAAGGTTATCCGCTCGAGGCGTCTGAAACCTGTTCTGTGAGGATTTGGATGCTTAGTGTTAAATCTGTTCAACTCTGGTCGTACTGAGTTTTTGAATATGCCATCTGCATTTCCGTTGTTTTCCTTTTATCTTAGGCTATTCCAGAAGGACAAGGAATCTTTTTCCTTCTCTGTTTCAGACATTTTACTTTCCCAATACTTCTGTCGTGTTGTTGTGTTGTATGCCGCGGGTGTGAAATAAGCTATATTGGAGGAGACTTTCTATAAATTCGTCAGCTGCACTGGCCATAAAGTCAGAATAGTTAGCAGCTAAACCAAATTTGCTCTTGTTCTTCCAAGCTCCAGAACCAATTTGGTGGAGATAATTTATACTTTTTAGGTGTTTTTGTGTTAACAAAAATGTCAAAAAATGGGTTTTGCAAGTTACATAATGAGTAATTGGCTTCAGCTCAACAATATCTAATTTATTCTTGGTAGTAAATCCAGCTGTTCTGTGCGGGCTTCAGAGGTTTATTTAAAAAAATTATAAACAAAAAACATAATGATTACTAAACAATAAAGCAGACATTTTAGGGGAAAAAAGTCTACAAGAGGTTTAGGTTACAAACCAATATGCCAAGCTCCAAACAACTTATCAAAAACTGTTCAATCCATCTTTCGGCATCAAAACAGAATGAGCATGGCACAATGGCATACAGTGGGGAGATTTGATTTTTCAGGTTTTCCCACTTGCAAAGCATGTAGAAGACTGTAATTTTTATCATAGGTACTCTTCAACTGTG